>VDFB02271358.1:691829229-691994306 GCA_007258455.2 Sequoia sempervirens
TTTTAGTAAGATTGCAAAGGTGTTGGTGATGCTATTGTGTGAATTTTAATTACATCAAGATGGATTTATCTTTGTAATGTACTCTTATCTATCTTATTTTCTATTCTAGGAATGAGTCTTTGGAAATGAGCCTTTCTTTCTTTTTGGTAGTGATCCCTCCTTGAAAAATGAGACATATTGTATTTGGTGTTGATATTACATTATATTGTGAGCTAATCCTCACCATGGTTTTTCCCTTGTTGGGTTTTCCACATAAATCTCATGTTTTATTGTGTATGGTATTGTCTTGATTCTATTTTTGTTATATGCTTTCATGATAAATCATTCTAATCAATTAAGGGTTTTAAATTGATTTTATGTGGATCTTAATGTTTGTAACATTTTTTTATGTTTTAAGGAACAATTGATTCCCCCTCTCTTAGTTGTCCTCTTCATTTAACAAGAAGATCATAAGATAAATAGAGAAGAAAAGGGAATGAGTTGTAAAGAGAGATAAACACCCACACCCTAAACCAATACTATAAACCCTAAACCCTATATCATATATCCTATACCCTATAATTTACTAGAAACCTTCTACCATCAATCTTGTACCCTAAACAACCCTAGATCATAAAACCTAGACCCTATGTACTCTAAACTTTCTACCACTCTCACAAGATGGAGGAGCTAATAAATGACAAGTTAAACACTATAGATAATTTTATCACTAATTTTGAGGTATTTATTAAAGACTTTTTTTTCTTGTTCTTAGGTTATGGGCTCACAAAATAATATACCTAGTTCCTCATATAGAAATAGGGCTAAAAAAAATCATTTTGAAATTCTTCAATTGCATCAACCACAACTAAATTGTTGGGTAATGGCACTAGAGGTCACTTATTGGCATAAAATAATTATGAAATAGCCTTTCTCTTAAGGGTCAATTTTCTTCTAGACCTAAAATTTCTCATACTATATATAGATAATTTTGCAACCATCACATGATTGGAGAGGCTTGACATCAATTACTAGACCCTTCAATCATGGACCTTCATAATCAATTTGATTCCTATAACACTCCACCAAGTTTCCTCTTTATAACTCCATTTTAATCCTACAACATTTTACCTAGTATCCTCAACCCTAAGCCCTCTACCCTATACACTTAACCCTATGAACTCAACCATGAATATTATCCCTCAACCCTTATCCCTATATAGAGACCTAAAGAGGGGAGAGAGAAGAGTTGGAGGGACCTAGAGATGGGAGAGAGAGAAAAGAGGGTGATAGAAAATGAATTATCAATAGAGGAGTAATAAGGGATGTAGGGAGAGGTATATATGGAGGGAGTGAGAGACATAGGGATGAATGATATACAGAGACATAATTATATAGAGAAGGGATGAAGAGAGAAGAGGAGATAAATAATAAAAAGAGAAAAGGAGGGATGAGGAGGGATGGAGAGGCATACAAGGAGTGACTGGGAGACCTAGAGATGAGAGAGGTAGTGAGGTGAGTGGGAGAGAAAATAAAATGATATAGAGTTCACAAATAAGGAAATATTGGTAAGCAGGGAGGGAGAGAGGTGGAAAGGGAGGTAGATAACTAGTGAGAAGAGAGATATAGAGGTGTGAGACCTACAAGTTAGGGAGAGAGGCATGAGATACACAGGGAGAGGGAAAGGGGTGAGAGAGATAGAGGGAGAGATATGTGGGTAATGATAAAATGGGGGAGAGGTGGAGAGGTAAGGAGGGAAGGAGGAAGATACTTGGAGATGGGGAGAGACAAAGGGTGGGAGGGAGAGGTAGTGCTTGAGAGAATGGAGGGAGATGGGTGAGAAACAATAACAGAGGGAGAGAAAAGAAGAGAGGTAGGGAGGCAAGGATAGTGATGGGGGTAGGGAGGGAAGCTAGAGAGTGAGAGATGGAGAGAGAGGTTAGACAGAGAAGAGAGGGAGGGAGAATGGGAAATATTAGTAGAGTAACAAGAGATGGAGGGAGAGGTAGACATGGAGGGACTAAGATTCTTGGAGGAGGAGATAGAAATATGATGACATAGAGATGGGAGGGAGAGAGAAGACGAGAGAAGGAAGAAAAAAGAGAAAGAGATGGATAAGGAGGCATGTAGAGTTATACAAGGAGTTACTAAGAGACCCATAGAGGGAAGTTGTAGAGAGGTGAAGGGGAGAGAAGAAAATGAGAGAGAAGTTCACAAAGATGGAAATATGAGCAAGGAGGGAGAAAGATAAGTGGATAGGGTGGGAAATAACTAGAGAGGGGTGAGATATAGAGGTTTGATGCCTACAACCTAGGGAGAGATGCGTGAGAGACATAAGGGGAGAGATAGGGGTGAGAGAGATAGAGGTGGGAGAGAGGTGGGTAATAAGACAATGATGGAGAGGTAGAGAGGTAATGAGGGAAGGAGGAAGAGACTTGGAGACATGGAGAGAGAGAGAGAGGGTGGGAGGGACAAGTAATGATCAAGATAATGGAGAGATTGGTGGGAAAAAATAAAGGAGGGATAGAGATAAGATATAGGTAGGGAGGTATAAAGATGTGGGTAAAGAAGGAAAGGTAGAGAGGGAGAGAGGGTGGGAGAGACCTAGAGAGGTGGGAGAAAGGTGAGAGAGAAGAGAGGGAGAGAAAAAGGGTAATATCAATACAAGAATAACAAGGGATGGAGGTAGAGGTAGAAAATAAGAGAGAGAAGTTCACAAAGAGGGAAAGATGGTTAATGAGGGAGAGAGGTGGAAATGGAGATAAATTCATTTTTCCTCATTTTTTCTTATGATAAAATCTTGGATTCTAGGGGCTACCATATCCTCTAGTTTCAGTATTATCCTATCTCGTCAATATTTGGATAATTGTACCCCTATTGACATATTCATACTTTAATGTGAGTTTGAGTGTAAGTTCATCCTCTCACTAAAGTGAGGGCTAAATGTAGCATCAAACATTATCACCCTTAAAATTTTCACACTATTTTTTCTCCCCCCATGTGCTTAGACCTATGATGCATTAATTTCCAATTTTAACAAACATTATTAGAAAATAAAACATGGGAATTCAACTTATGCATTCAATATTTTCCCAGAAATTTTGATTCCTAAAAATAAGGAATCTAGTTTAGGGTTCACTACACCTTAGACCACATGATTTGGCACCAAATTAAAGTATATCGATGTTGGTAATTTATTATTTTAACTTCCAATTTTAAATACCAACTATTAATATTTGATTTCAAGAAATTAGAAGAATTGCATATGAATACAAAGTATGTTCACTATTTCACTCCTAAGCAAGACAAAGCAATTTGGAGAAGAAATTAATATTTATAAAAGCATTCAAGAGAATTCAAGAGTGAAATTATCAAGATTATTGCAAAATTTCATCATCAAAAAATCATGTCATGTGTTATGTAAGTTTGTCCTATATTTTATAGGCATTTTGTTTATGTGTACTAACACTTGTCGGTCATCAAATGAAATAAAGTCAAGAAACCATCGATCCTTGAAGGTGGTGATTGTTCCTTTGATTCCATCAAGGAGATTAGACATGAATGGTGAGTTGCAAAAAGTTTTTATTTCATTACTTATTTGTTAATTAGCCTCTATCCCTCCAAGGATACACTCTCTTTTACCATAATTTTCCATTCTAGAGGTAAAAATACCAACACAAATTTTGAATTAGGAAAGCCCCTATATGGCATAATCCTTTCTCTCCTCTCATGTGTGTAGGTTGAAAATCTAAAGTAAGTTGAAGGAATATTGGAGGATACTTGTTAATTCATGCACTATAACCCTAAAAGTATAAAAGTCAAAAAATCTACATTTTCTCACTAACAGATGATGTTTTGATAACAACACCTAAAGGATAGAAGCTACAAACTAGTTTACTAAAGCTTTCATTTTCAAATTTAAGAAAAAAGGAGGACAACCTAGGTCATAATACACCCTATGCCAACAAGATCAAGCTCAATTTTACATTCCAGGTGCATCTATGTCTTTGCTTCACATTTTTGGAACTTAAATTTGATTATTTGCATCTAATTTATTATAAATCCTAATAGATCATTGTATTTTTATAGTATTCATAATTATATCATTTTATTTAGGAATTACTCAATTAATCACATCATCATCAACACCCCAACCAACCAATAAATATTGGATTAATGCTTTGATCCACCAGGATCTCCCCATCAGGTTTGCAACCAATGGGTTCTTGAGGTTATCTTTAATACAATCCAAAAAATAATTGGGAAGAGGATCTTCATCCTTGTCCCAATCTAACATGATTAAATATAGGATAGATGAGTGCCATATAATGAGGGTAGTGATCCAGGTGGATATATTCACCAAAAATTCAATTTTTCTAGATGCTCCAAGAGATGACACCATGTCAAAGAGCTTGCCAATACAAACCCAATGCAACTTGAATAATCTTGAAAGGAGTTTGTATTCCCCAATTACACTCAGTCAAAGTTTGGTCAAAATAGGGGTTCCAAATGAATATTCTAGGTCAAAAATTTAATCATCTCAAAAATGAACAAAAAAAATCACATCAAAGAGCTCATCGACACAAATTCAACTCCACTCAAATCATGTCAAATGGAGCTCTCATATGCAGAAGTTATGGCTAGTCAAAGTTGGTGGGAAAATGCTGACCAAGACTATACAAATGTTGATGTTAGCATGATGACATGGCAATATACATGCTAATGTGGCATGATGTGGACCAATCCTTTCTTGGCGTGTGACATTTGAGTGGCTAGTGACATGGTAGTCTGGTGGTCAAAGTGGTCCAATGAAAGGTTGACACATGTCCTTCAATGGCTAATATAAAAGTGCCACATGGCCCAATAGTAAGGTACCAAGCAACACCATGTGGAAAGGTTAGCAATTTTTTTGTTAAACTTTTATTTGGTGGAATCGAACCCTTGACCTCCTCATTCCTACTTTCAAGCTCCACCAACACACCATCAAAGATCCTCACTATACAACATATGGAAAATCATATTTAGTCAGTATCAAAGCTGAATTTGGAGGGGAGGTGGTTTGAATAGCTGAACTACCCTCTCCCAATTGGAACCTTCTACCACTATGCCAAGGCAAGGATTTGAGAGTATTTTAGCAGTAGTTTCTTTAAACAAGAACAAAAGATGATGTTATTTTGAAATAAGCGAGTAGTATGAACCACCAACCCCACATTTAGCAACATCCTAAAAGTACTAATGCTCCACATGCTTAAAGCTAAATATAGAATAGGGTAAATTGGATTTTGATATTTTAAAATCAAAAAAACATATGTAAAGACATATAAGCCATATTTACAAGATTTTAAGTTAAAATTGGGAGATAAGGGAATATTGGGAAATCTATTTGTTAAACCCCTATATGGCATATGGAATTGTATTTAAAGAGGGTATTTTTGGCTTAGAAGAACAATGATGAGGAAATGAAGAGTTTAATGATGAAATTATTCCTATTCTATACATTTAGGTAGGAAAGGTTATAATCTAAGTTGAGTTGTACTTGAAGACCTCCAAAGGATTTTTCACTTGTCATTATCATCTGAGAAGGCTTGAGAAGGCTTGTAAAAAATTGAAGTTCCTTGTAATATACATTTGGAGCATACTCAAGGATCGGTCACTTTGTTGGAGAGGGAACTAGAGATGTAGCTAGTTGGCGAACACCGTTATCAATCTATTATCTTCATCTTCTCTTCTCTATTTTCATATCCCTATTATTTTATTCATTTTTAATGTATTTTGAAAAGCATTGAAATTAAGCTTAATAATTTCATTTACTCATTTACATAAATTAACATTCTTTAAGGGTATGTGTAGGATCATCATGGAAAAATAGGCCCTTAACTAGTGAAAAATTCAAAAAGTAAAAGAGTTAGGAAACTTGACATAAAAATTTGAATAAGTTAACTATATTATTGCAAAAATATCTAAGAATAGAATCTATAGAAAATTTAATTTAGTTTCTAAAATAATAGGTTTATTTATTTTTAAAAAAAAATCTATTTGGTGAAAATTTGAAATTTCAATGTAATAGTACTTAAATTTTAGGGAAAAAGTAAGAAGTGGGTGTATGTCTAACCACCCTAACCACAATAAAATGACAATATTTTTTACAATATTTTAGATATAAGTAGAGGACTCATGTCTTGATGTGATGCATATTTTTTATAAAAAAATTGAAGTAAATAATTAATTATGAATTTTTTATTACAACTTTAAAAAAATATAAAAATTTGTATGTCTAACCACCTTAACTTAGTCAAAACTCTATGAAATTCTTTTTTTTTAATCCTATAATATGTGAAGCATAGAATGTGACACATGTTTTAGATTCAAAAAATGTGATATTGTTTGAAAGCTATAGATGTTTTTCAATCAACCTATCAATTAGGACTTTAGTCATAATTCAAATAGAAAATGAATAATATTTTATTAAATTAAAAGTAAAGCCTAATTTATATTGGTGGAAAGCTGAGAATCTCCTTTAAAAACACTTTACGTTTAATCAATTTTGGGTAAAAAAAAATTTCAACCACATACCCTACACATACCCATCATATCACCACTTTTTAGCCCATCATGATCTTGCACATACCCATAAGCAACAAGTATAAATCCTAATAGATCAAGTTGGTATCAGAGCTTTGTTTGGGTAGTGATTGTAGAAGTGGATGTTAACATTATCCAGGAGTTGGTGAGGTGAAGGCACGCTTGTAGAGTTCAATCCTAAGATCAGTAAACAGAGAAATTTTACACCACCAAAGATGGAAGAGACATAGGCTAGAAAAAAATTTAGGCTTGATGAGAAAAAATTTCAACGATCCTTTCTCAACATGAAGGCTACGGTGGAAATGCTCTATTAGCAAAAGCAAGAACATAAGAAGTGAGAAAAAGAAGGATCATTGAAGTGAGAAAAGCATAAGGATGATGAAGATCAGAAGGACAAAGGGAAATGAGAAGAAGGTGATGATGAGCCTTTACAAACTCCTTTGTCTCCATCCTCTCCATCCTCTCCATTTTCTTCATCTAATTCTACTTCTTCTACTATTCCTTTCAAAAGTGCACATAACCCTATAATCAAATTGGATGTAAAATTTGAACTACCTAAATATTGTGGAGAGTTAAATGTTGAGAAACTAGATGATTGGGTTCAACAACTAGAAGTATATTGTAGAATTCAAGGTCTTTGATATGATGCTTCTAAAATCCAATTAGCTACTATTTGGTTGGGTGGAACCGCTCTCACCTGGTTGGAGAGAAAAATGCAAGCAAAATTTTCTCAAAATAGGAGTATCATTTTAACTTGGATGGATTTTAAACTTTACATTAAAATTAGTTTTATGCCTTAGGCCATATGCAATAGTTAACTATGAACTAGAATACTTTTAGGCAAGGTAAGGGTCAATTTTTCCAAGATTATACTCATGAATTTAGAAAGTGGGATATTGCACTGAATATCCCATTATACACCTAGGACACATTGCTCAAGTATATACATGGTATTCACTCTTACTTAAGGCATACCATTTTGGTTTCAAATCCTAATAATCTAGATGAAGTATGTGTACAAGCCACACATTTGGAGTCGAGAGGTAAGACTGGTTACAATGACAATTTTTTCAATAATCCATCTAAGCCTAAAGGTAAACCCAAGGGAAAAAGGAAAGGGGAAAAAGACAACTATAGTAAAGATGGAGGGTGATAAACTCAGATGCTCCCATTGCAAGAAGGAGGGGCATGATTGTTCAAAATGTTTGAGGTTACATTTGTAACTAAGGCCAAAGAAGTATGGAGGAAACATAGGAAAAAAAAGACTATTCTTGTAGTACAACAAGATCTTGGATTTGACTCTGGGGATGAGACAAATATTGTTGTTGTCAGGATCCAAGGTGAAGGAAAAGGTATATCTCTTTCTTCTGATACAAGTTTTTTAAGTGCAAATAAAAGTAAAGAATCTTCCCTTCCTAAGATTGATAAGCATCAAAATGAGTTATTTTGCATTCAAGTTGTAAAAAAACATACTAAGTTTGATACTTTATTTGATACAGGATCTCAAGGAATCTAATAGCTGAAGAAGTTGTTAAGAAATTTAACTTGGCTACAACACCTCATCTGAAGTCGTACCCACTTGGATGGGTTTGCAGTGATGCATAATTACAAGTAACAAAGTAATGTAAGTTAATATTTTCTATCACTAATAGCTTTATATATGAGGTAGAAGTTCATGTAGTTCCTTTAGATATTTGTGGTCTTGTACTAGGGCATCCCTATCGTATGACTAGAAAACAATATTTTATAGGGTAGAAAAAATATATCATCTTTTTAAGAATGGTAAAGAATTAATTGTACATGCACATAAGATAAAGACTAATCTAACATTAGTGAACACTGGACAAATGAAGAGGTTAGTCAATGCTAGTAATAATTTTGTATTGATGATTGTAAAAGACAAAGGAGATGATAAATCTGAGGCATTCAAAGGGTGTGATCTAAAGCACGAAGCTAAATAGGTCAAAGTAGTTTTTTCCTATGATGACTTGTTTCAAGAGCCAAAGGGATTGCCACAAAAGAGAGACATACAACATGAAATTGAGTTACAATAGGATGTTCTCTTCCAAACATTGACATGTACCATTTATTAGTTATGCAGAATGAATAAATCAAGAAGCAGGTTTAGGAGCTAGTTGAGAAAGGATTTATTCCTCCAAGTACCTCTCCTTGTGGTTCTCCAATTGTGTTGGGCCAAGGAAGGATGAGTCATGGAGGATTTTCATTGAATACAAAGCCTTGAACAAGATAACCATAAAGAATAGGTATCCTCTTCCTCGAATTGATGATTTAATTGATGAATTGAAAAATGAAATTTGTTTTACTAAGTTGGACTTTCATAGTGGATATCATCAAATAAGAATTACAGATAATGATATATGGAAAATTGCATTGAAGAAAAAATAGGGATTGTATGAGTGGTTTTTCATGCCCTTTTATCTTTGTAATGTACTAGCTACCTTTATGAGAGTCATGAATGATGTCTTCCATCCATTCATAGATCATTTTTTCATAGTTTATTTGGATGATATGCTTGTGTAATGATAGGAAAAAGGTACACCTTTTCCATTCTTAATTTGGGAATAATTAATGATAAATTGAACTTAAGGTCACCTTGATCTAGTGTTTTGATGAGTTATACACATCCACATTAGGTTTTGGGCCCTTCTAAGCTAAATTAACTTAACTCTGCCTTAGTTTAGTGTTGTAAAGTGTATTTATTGACACCTTCACATAAATTTAGGAGATTTATAAATTAAATGGACCTAATCTAGCATTGTAATGTGTTCTACACATTCACATTTGATATTGGGCCTTTCTAAGCCAAAAGACTCAATTTTTCCTTAATTTATTATTGTAAAGTATATTTATTTACACTTTCAAATTCGATTTTGGGCCCCATTGCATTTATGACCTTTATATCATCATTAATAGGCCCCTATGACCCTATTTTATGCATCCCAAGAAATATTTCAATTAAAAACCTAACAATATCAACAAATAAACTTAATTAACACATTTCTTAACACTTTCGCAAGTAAAATAGCCCTCATGGGACCCATTCACCACTTTGGGTGAATGAGTCCCTTCTAGGTGGGACTCATTGACCCAACATGGTGATATTTGGCCTATTTTTGAGGTTTAAGTGGGAAAATTTTGGTTTTAAGCTCAAATTTCTTCTATGTCAGCTTTGGGGATCTAATTAATGGTTATTTGAGTGGATTTCCTATATAAACAAGATTTCAATTCACTATTTCACATAAGCATTCCAAGATTTCACAAGATCATCAAGAGAGTATTTAGGATCATTTTTAAGGAATTCAAGGGTATATTATTCATCAATTGGTGCAACAATTGAAGATCCATCATCATGTCAAGCATATCAAGCATGATTTTATTAAGCTAGTGTTGTGATGTAGAATTCAATTTCCAAGATCAAGCAGTGGTCTACTCCTATTGTCAAGATCAAGATCTACATATTTCATGGCCATTTTAGTGTTGAAGTTGCAGATTTACAAGACATCATTCAAGGTATCATTCTTCATGTTTCATATCCTATGTTTCATGTTTCATGTCCTTGTTTCATTATTTCATCATTTGGTTTAATTACCTAAAGGGGGTTCGACAAAGGAAAACCCCTATTCACTACCAATCAACAAGTTTTTCTCCTCTTTACATGTGTGATTGTAGATCTAGGTGTTTTGGATATTGGAGGTTTATTGAAGACTTGGTTGCAAAGGTGGAGAAAGTCATCAAGTTGTCAAAAGGTCATAATATTCACTAAAAGGTCATATATAACACTAAAATCAGAGTTTCAAATTTGAAAACCTAGAGAAGAAACTTGAGTAGACTGAGAAGAACATATTAAGATCTTGAAGTTCCGAAAAATCCAAATTGGACCCATTCACCACAAGTGGAAAATGACACACTATAGGTGTTATTTAAATTTTTTTACAGATTTAGATACCCTTTTGTCTGAAACCTACTCTTGTGTGAAAATCCAGAACTAGGATTAATTCACCCAAAATGGCGAATGAGTCCCACTATGTCAAAATATCAAAATTTCCAACATTTTTGGACTCCTTCTAGCAATCTCTATATTTCTAGGTGCACACATTTTGTTTTGTAGCTTTCTCTTTTATTTTTCTTGCATTTCTGTGTCATTTAAATCATGCTTGCATCACATTAGAGTTTTACATTTCATCTTGCATTTCATTTCCTTTTCAAATTTTAAACTTGGTGGTGAAGCCCTCGTTAATCTCTAAACATACCCTAGGATGTACCCTTCTAGCAGATCTCTTGCCTCCATTACACACTTCAAGTTGAGATCTCTAAGGTGTCCTTGAGTGTAGGAAGTGTGGAATAGGAACCCTATCCTTGTACCCTATTCCTCCAAAGTGGGGAGTACTATTTCCATTACTACATTTTGGTGAACCTACATTTAGAATACCTTCTTTACTAATTTTGAGTCCATAATTATCCTAGATCTAGCTTGCATTGAATTTGCATCAGGGTTTGCATTAGTTTATTAACATCTAGGGTTTTGAAATTTTGCATTAGTGAAAGTGCATATAGGTTGCACTTTTGCATCTCAAATCATTGAAAATCATCTAAAAACTACATTTGCACTTAGGTTACACACCATACAACATAAAAAGCATAAAAATCAATTGAATTTTTTTTAATATTTTGAAAAAAATCCCTACTAGGAATCATTTACCACCTTGGGCGAATTAGTCCCAATGCACATCTAAAACTACCTTTTATAGCATAAAAAACCTTGTTTTTACACTTCTAATTGCTTCCATTAACTATCTGTTTCAATTGGCTAAGTTTTTATTACAGGCATTTCATTAAATCTAACTTAATTTGGTCCATTTCATGCATTTCTTAATCTCAAATTTTCATTTTTACATTGTTACATAGCATAATCAGTCAATTGTCATCTTCAAAATCTAAAAAATTGCATTACTCTTTCACATGTTTTCTCTATCAGTGTTGCATTTCAAGTTTGTAGGACAATTATTAAACCATGTTTTCATTGCAACAATGTATGTTATCATACTTCATGTTTTATTTCTAGATCTTTTTGAATGTTGTAAGAAACTTTTGATAAGTGTGTATGAGTATGAGGTCCTTTTCCCACTCTTTTTGTTTGTCATTGATCCTCTCCTAGTATCCATTCTATGAGTGAGGTTAGTCTAGTGAAAGAAACCTTGGGTAATTATGACAATCACATTTTTTCTTCTCCTAATATCTCTCCTACTTGTGAAGAAAATATTGTAGCATTAGAAGAACTAAAGAATGAGATTTTTGAGAACTCAAGTTGTTTCTCTCTTCTTACCTCTCCTATTAGGCAAGACATTACTAAACAAGAGGACATACCAATAAGTAATCATGACAATCACACAACATAAGAAGAGAGCATTGAAACTTACCGACATTCATCTCCTAACATCTTCTCCTCTTGTGATAATGATGAGGATATGTTGTTGTTAGATAACAAAACCTTCAAGGTCTATGATAAGCCTAGATTTATGTCCTTTCCCCTACCTATCCTATTTTGGAAGACATTAGGGAAATGAACTCATAAATGATCATGATAATCATACTTGTTCTTCTCCTAGTATCTCTCATATCTATGAGGAAGATACTTTGATGATAGAAAATACAATAGATGAAAGTCATGAGAATCTTACTTGTCTCCCTTCACCAATGCAAACCCTTACTGAGCAAGACAATTCAACCATATATCATTCCCTTACTTGTGATGAAGTCTTTTTGGAAGAACCAATCCTTCAATGTCAAGAACATTTGGTTTGTAGTTCTCCTAAAAACTCTCAGGTCTTAGGGGTACCTGTTGTTGATGTGTTTTTATGCACTTCTCAACATAGGCAATGCATAGGTGTACTACCTCTCTTGAAAGACAATCTTCTACAATTAGATTGCAGAACACTATCCCAAGGTCTCTGATGTCAGATCTTGATAGTGCTTGGAACATCTTAGTTGATTTATGTGATTTTTTGGAATCACAAGGTGGAATTATGGATGAGTTACAAAGCATGGGAAGTTGGGTTTGCAAAAGTAGTCTTAAAGTGCTAGAAGTGAATGAACAATGGTTGTCCACTCAAAATAGCAAGCTGAAACTCATCAAATTCATCTGATTTAGCTTCATGGTGATGCTTTGGATCCTAATCTAACCAAGGATTAAAAGAAATAGAAAAATGAAAAGGGTTAAGAAAGTTGTTCTAATCCTAAGCTATGAATGAATAGTAACAATGGTGGTTGCTATAGTAGACAAACTCCCTAAATTGGGTTTTGCTTGGCCAAAAGGAACCTATAGTTGCACAAAATTAGTGCAATCTTCTAAGGACTGTATATTTTCATATTACACACACATCATGCACATGTAATTGAACTAAGTTGCAACAATGAAGTAAAGAGCTCAGACTAGCTTTGCAAAGTGACTCATCATCAATGAACCACAAAAAGCATGAGTTGGAAATTCATCAAATACCGAAACAACAATCACTATCACCACTTCCATTAAAGAAACTAACACCTAAACTAATAGGGAAGTTGAACCATGCATACATAAAAGAGAAAACTCAAAAGGAACACCCATAAATCATGCAATGTTTCTATTGTTGCAGAATGTATTTCATCAATTCTCCAACTCTTTTTCAAATGAGGGGAAAACCACTATTTATAGTTTACCAAAGCCTGAATGAATGGCTAGGATTGAATTACATTGTGTGGCTCAGATTCAATTACATTAGGGTTTCACCTACACCACAATATTCAACAATTTAGAAAAAATCTTTGTCTTTTCCCTATTTTGTCATCTAGTGCTTAGGTAATGTAGCGATTTTGTCATTTAGCTAATTGTCTTTTTCACTATAGCTGAAACCATCTGAAAGCTACCTTTTCTTGATGGACTTGCATCATTCTTCATTGGATGAAACGATCCTATCGAGGATTGGCATCAATTGATTCATTTCCCTTAATTCAGGCGGACAACTCCCTCATGCCTTTTTCAAGGCCACCCCCTTGCATTTTTGTCATTGAATTCCTTGGCATAGGGCTTCTTATAATTTCAACCCCATTGGTGGGTGCTAGGGGGAGAGGAAAAAATGAAATGAATGGTGATAGGAGTGATATGCTTTTCCTTGTTAAACTTTCTTAATGGGTCTCTCGACAGACCTACAGTTGGCTCCTTGAATCCTACATACATGAAGTGTCGTAAGTGCTTTCATACACAAATCAAGGAAAATGTTAGTCAAATCTTGCAAAATCCTTGTTAGATCCATCCATGCATCATCAAAAGATCATAATATTCATATTTGGAGCTCATTTGGATCATAAAAATTAATGTGGGACCAAAGGGGCGGGCAGCGAATGAGAGATAGCAAACTAGAAGGGAAGTCCCCAAACCTCACAAAACATAGAAAAACTAAGATTTTTCAATTATAGTGCATGGGAAAAGGGCAAGGAAGAGTGCCCAGAAAAACTTCCTTAAGATTGGACTCATTTTGAAAAAAAATCAGAAGCTTGGAAGGGGAAAGCCAAAGGGTCACTGCCCTTTTAAAAAGGAAATGAACACATAGAGGCTCGGAAAGAAAGTCCTGGACAACGACGAAGGGGTGGAGTCCCATAAAGGTCCATAGAGGGGTTGGGTCCTGGAGGTCAAGTTGTCGGGGCTCCACAGATGTTCAAGATGGCCACAAAGGGATGAAGTCCTAGAAAAGGCCACTAAGGGGCCAGGTCACTAGGGCTCCACGGATGTTCAAAATGGCCATGGAGGGACGGAGTCCCAAAAATAGCCATGGAGGGGTTAGGTCCTAGAGGTTGGGTCGTCAGGGTTCCACAGATGTTCAAAATGACCACGGAGGGATGCAGTCCTAGAAGCTAGGTTTTTGGGGCTCCATGAATGTTCAAAATGACCACAAAGGAATGGAGTCCTGGAAACGGGCATGGAGAGTCCAGGTCCTGGAGGCCGGGTTGCTAGGGCTCCACAAATGTTCAAAATGACCACAGAGGGATGGAGTCTAGAAAAAGGCCATAGAGGGGCTGGGTCACTGGGAATCCACAGATGTTTCAAAATAGCCAAAGATGAATAGAGTTCTAAAACCACCGAAACTTAATGAAACATTGACAAAACCTTGGCTATTCACTTAGGCACCACAAAAACATCCCAAATCCACCAAAAAGTTATCCCTAAAGTCAAAAATATGGAAAGTAGACCATCAGGGATCCACAGATGTTTCAAAACAACCAAAGAGGGAGGGAGTTCTGGAAGGAAATTTTTGAAACCACTGAAACTTAATGAAACATTGATGAAACCTTGGCAGTTCACTTAGGCACAACAGAAGCATAACAAATCCACCAGAAAGTTATCCCCAAAGTCAAAAATGTGGAAAGCAGACTGTCGGGGGTCCATGGATGTTTCAAAACAGCCAAAGAGGGAGGGAGTTTTGGAGGGAAACTTCTGAAACCACCAAAACTTAATGAAACATTGACAAAACCTTGGCCGTTCATTTAGGCACCACAAAAAAATCCCAAATCCACTAGAAAGTTGTCTCCAAAATCAAAAATGAGGAAAGTGGACCGTCAAGGGTCCATGAATGTTTCAAAATAGCCAAAGAGGGAGGGAGTTCCAGAGGGAAAGTTCTAAAACCACTAAAAATTAACAAAACATTAAGGAAACCTTTGCAGTTCACTTAGGCACCACAATAACATCCCAATTCCATCAAAAAGTTGTCCCCAAAGTAAAAAATGTGGAAAGCGGACCATCGAGGGTCCACAGATGTTTTAAAATAGCTAAAGACAAAGGGAGTTCTGGAGGGAAAGTTCTAAAACCACCAAAACTTAACGAAGTGTTGACAAAACCATGGCAATTATTTAGGCACCACAAAAACATCCCAAATCCACCAAAAAGTTGTCCCCAAAGTCAAATATGTGGAAAGCAGACTATCAGGGGTCCACAGATGTTTGAAAACAACCAAAGAGGGAGGGAGTTCTAGAAGAAAAGTTTTGAAACCACCAAAACTTAATGAAACATTGACAAAACCTTGATAGTTCACTTAGGCAGCACAAAAAAATCCCAAATCCACCAAAAAGTTGTCCCCAAAGTCAAAAATGTGGAAAGTGGACTATCAAGGGTCCACAGATGTTTCAAAATAGCCAAAGAGGGAGGGAGTTATGGAGGGAAAGTTCTAAAACCACTGAAAATTAATGAAATGTTGGTGAAACCTTGGAAATTGATTTAGGCACCACAAAAGCATCTCAAATCCACTAAAAGTTGTCCCTAAAGTCAAAAATGTAGAAAAAAGTGAATCAAGCGATTAGGGACCAAGCCAATAGGAACAAGACAAAAGGCAGAAAAGGGACTAGGGACTTTGTTTCTCCCTACATTTGAATACCCCAAGTAGGTGAATTTGGTTAGGGGTATTTGATCATTTGAAGGCACATGAAGAGTTTGGACTTGGAAAAAGGGGCACGCAAAACAAGATAGGAGCAAAGCTTAGCTTGTCTGGAGTGAAAAAAGGGGGTCCCTTCCTACAGCGGGGTGTGTGTGTAAAATATGCACAACACCTATAGGATCATCATGGAAAAAATAGTACCTTAAGTGGCAAAAAATTTAGAAAAATCAAAGTTAGGAAAGTTGACGTAAAATTTTTAATAAGTTATCTATATTATTTCAAAAATATTTAAAAATAGAATTTGTAGAAAATTGAATATAGTTTCTAAATTACTAGGTTTATTTAAAAGAAAAATCTATTTGGTGAAAATTTGAAATTTCAATTTAGTAGTACTTAAATTTCAGGGAAAGAATAAGAAGTAGGTGTTTGTCTGACCACCCTAACCACAATAAAGTGATAATATTTTTTATAAGATTTTATATATAAGTAGAAGAATCATGTCCTGATGTGATGCATACTTTTTTGTAATATTTTTCCAAGTAAATAATTAATTATGATTTTTTTTTACATTTTTTTAAAAAATATGAAAACTCATATGTCTAACCACCTTAACTTGGTCAAAAATTCCTGATTTTTTTTTAATCCTATAATTTGCGAAGCATAGAATGTGACACATGTTTCAGATTCAAAAAATATGATACTATTTGAAAGTTATAAATGTTTTTCAATAAGCCTATCAATTAGGAATTTAGTCATAATTCAAATAGAAAATTAATAATATTTTATTAAATTCAAAGTAAAGCATAATTTATATTGGTGGAAAACTGAGAATCTCCTCCAAAAACCATTTTTGTTTCATCAATTTTGGCTAAAAAGAAGGTCATCAGCCATATACCCATCATATCACTTATTTTGGCCCATCTTGATCCACCTCATTTTTATCTTTACTTGCTTTTCTTTCTTTTATTTATTGACATTGCATGATCACGTATCTTGTAGTTTTGCATATCATACACCTTGTGTGTGTCTTTTGGTGCTTATTTCAATTTGATGTGGGATCTTAGATCTTGGGGGCTTCATCACTCACTTGATCTGTGTCATCCTAGACCATCTGCATTGGTACAATTGGACCCCTCTTGAATGTTTATGTTAGTGTGAGTTTGAAGAAAGTTCATCCTCTCACTAATGTGGAGGCTAGATGTAATAATGGAAAGAGGGTATTCCTTTCCCTCACTTAATTTGTGAATAATTAATGATAAATTGAACTTAAGGTTTCCTTGATCTAGTGTTGTGATGAGTTCTACATATCCAAATTAGGTTTTGGGACCTTCTAATCTAAATAAACTTAACTATATCTTAATTTAGTGTTGTAAAGTGTAATTATTGACACATTTACATTAAATTTAGGAGGCTTATAAATTAAATGGACCTAATCTACTGTTGTAATGTGTTCTATACATTCACGTTGGATTTTGGGCCTTTCTAAGCTAAATAGACTCAATTTGGACATAATTTAATGTTGTAAAGTATATTTATTTACACTTTCACATTGGATTTTGGGACCTATTGCATTTATGACCTTTATATCATCATTAATAGGCCCCTATGATCTTATATTAGCATCCTAAGACATATTTCAATCAAAAAACTGACAATATCAGGGTAAAAGCACAAACCTATGTCACACTTTATAAAGGATTCAGGCAATAGCAAAAAAAATTTAAACTTCGGCCACAAAAAAGTGGTCTTTATTTTTTGAATTTCAAAATGATGTAAACTAATGAAATGAAAAACTTTTAATGAAGTTTATTGCTATAATTTTTCATATTTAAAAAAAAATCATTATTTTTTTTAATCAATATAAGAAAATATTTTAGAATGCTGAAAATTTTAGTAAAAAATGACTTCACTGGCCGTTAAGAAAAACATTGAAAAAAACTTCATTTCTACCTTATTCTTTTTTTCCAAATAGGTAACTTCAATATTCGGTGCATGGAAAAAAAATTAATTTTTGATGTATATTTTTCTCGTAATGACATTTTAAAGTCAAACTTGTCAGAATTTGAGAGTTTTCATGGGACGTCAACTATTGTTTGTTTTCTAAATTATTTTGAACAAACAAATTATACCTTTTTGAAGAGGACTCTCTCCTTTAGTGCCTCATATATATATATTTTAAATGTAATATGTTTTACTATTTTAAAAAAAAATTAATCAGCCTCTTTTTTAACTTTAACAACCGACTTGCATTATTTTAAAAATAAAATATATTAAAACTAATCAAAATATTTAAAAAAGTACATATTCAAATTCATCACTCTAATCTCTACAAAAGGGTATTTCTCTCTTTTTTTTAAAACATCATTTTGACTAAGAAAATACATAGTTGAAGTTGAATGTTTCAGAAAATACTAAAAAAAGTTGAGTTGGCTGCCAACTAGGATGCCACATAGTTAGTTTCAGTAGAAAGGGTTTCTATAGAAAGGGTTTCAGTCAAAACCATTTCTATAGAAATCTCACACATAAAATAAGCCAATTTCAAAGCAGTAAAGGGAAAAAATTATTTTTCTTGGATTCGGCCAAAACCTATTCGATCAAAACCATGTGTGCCACATATAGGCCACATGGTTTTAGTTGAAACCTATTTGGCTGAAACTTTTTGGTCAAAAACATTTCACTCATAACTATTTATTTAGTTGAAAGTGTGGCACAACTTTATGCTTTTACCCATCAACAAATAAACTTAATTTACACATTCCCTAACACTCTAGCAAGCAAAATAGCCACTATGGGATCCATTCACCAGTTTGGGCAAATGAGTCCCATTTGGCCTATTTTTGACGTTTGAGCAGGAAAAATTTGGTTTTATGTTAAAATTTATTCTATATTGGTCTTGGGGATCTAATAAATGGTCATTTAAATAAATTTACTATATAAACAAGCTTTCAAATCACTATTTCACATAAGCATTCATGATATCAAGTCAAGCACTCAAGAGCTAAGCATTCCAAGACTTCACAAAATCATCAAGAGAGTATTCAAGATCATTTTTAAGGCATTCAAGGGTAGAGTTCTTCATCAATTGTTACAAAAATTGAAGATCAATGATCATGTCAAGCATATCAAGCATCAAGCATGTTATTGACCTAGTGTTGTGATGTAGCATTGAATTTCCAAGGTCAAGCATTTTTCTAGTCCTATTGTCAAGATCAAGATCTACATCTTTCATGGCCATTTGATGTTGAGTTGCAGATTTGCAAGAAATCATTCAAGGTATAATCGTTCATGTTTCATATCCTATGCTTCATGTTTCATGTCCTTGTTTCATTGCTTCATAATTTTGTTTAATTACCTAAAAGGGGTTTGACCAAGGCAAACTCCTATTCACTAACAATCAACAATTTTCTCTCTTCTATACATGTGTGATTGTAGATCTAGGTGTTTTGGAGCTTGAAGGATCATTGGAGATTAGTTTTCAAAGGTGGAGAAAGTCATAAAGTTTTCACAAGGTCATAATCTTCACTAAAAGGTCATCTACAACCGTAAAATTAGAGTTTTGGATCCAAAAACTTGGAGAAGCAGCTTGAGTAGACTAAGAAGAATAGATTTAGATCTTAGAGTTCCAAAAAATCCAAACTAGACTCATTCACCACAAGTGCTGAATGAGTCCCATTATAGGTGTTTTTAAGTTTTTTTTATAGATTTGGATACCTTTTTGTTTGAAACATGCTCTTGTGCAGAAATACAAAATTGGGACTGATTCAACTAGAATGGAGAATGAGTCCTACTAGGTAAAAAGGTTAGAATTTCCAACATTTCAAGACTCCTTCCAACCATCTCCAGATTTCCAAGTGCACACATTCTATTCTATAGCTTTTTGTTTTGTTCTTATTTCATTTCTAGGTCATTTAAATTAGGCTTGCATCATATTAGGGTTTTAAATTTTATCTTGCATTTCATTGTATTTTCCAAGTTTAAACTTTGTGGTGAATCCATCATTAATTTCTAAACATACCCTAGGATAACCTTCTAGCGAATCTCATGCCTCCATTCAACACCGGAGGTTGAGATCTCTAAGGTGTCCTTGAGTTTAGTAAGTGCAAAATAGGAACCCTATCCTTGTGCTCTATTCCTCCAAGGTGGGGAGTGCTATTTCCATTACTACAAGTTGTATTTCAAGTTGAACTTTGGAAGAACATGTAGAGAATGTGAGAAAAGTATTGGATGGATTGAGAAAAGAAAAAATGTATGTAAAGACATGTCAAAATGTGAATTTTCTAAGACATCACTAGTGTACTTAGTCTATATTGTAGGAGGAGGTCACTTGTGGATATTGCAAAGGTTGCAGTCATTGTAAACTTATTGAAGCCAAGTATAGTTATAGATGTTAGAATTTTTCTAGGTGAAGTAAAGTATTGGAGAAAGTTCATAGCTAACTTATCCTACATAGCATCTCCATTGCACACACTCACAAGTGTGAAGAAATATTTCTAGTATAGCGAGGTCCACAACAAAAGGCCTTCAATAATTTAAAGGAAAATCTAAGCACTACACCAGTTTAGGCTCTACCATATCTACAACAACCATTCTAAATTGAGATAGATGCTAGTAGGTTTTTCATAGGAGCAGTACTCATGTAAGGAGGAAACCTATTTTTTTTCATTCTAAAACTTTCACAACTATAGTAAGTAACTATCCCACATATGATAAATAATTATATGCATTAGTTTAGAGTGTAAAGAAGTGGAAACACTACGTACTGCGAAAATAAATGACAATACATACATATCATCAACCACTTCAATATTAGCACTCACAATCTAAAGTGCAACAAAGTAGGCACTTTAAAGGTGGATGGACTTTCTACATTAGTTTCATTTGGTTATAAAATATAAGAAGGGGGTTTAGAACAAAGTCAAAGATATGTTATATAGGTCTCCTAAAAACCCTACAATTATTATTCAAAGTAGTTCTATGGCACATGAATGTTATCAAGACTTTAAGGATATTTATGCAACATTAATTCAAGGAAAACATGTAGAAGAGAAATACTACTATGTGCAAGACAAATCACTATATCATTTAGGGAAATTATGTATTTAGCAAGATGAACAAGCACAGGTAATTAGAGAAGCACATGCAGCATTGATTGTTGGACACTTTGTGGTAAGCAAAACAATGCCACAACTATAGAAATATTGTTATTGGCCTTGCATGCAAGAAATTGTACATCTAAGTATATTAAAGGATATGTAATGTGTGCAACAAGCATGCCTAACAATAGGAAATTAGGGTTGTACACACCGAGCTACCTATACCATCCCATCCATGGGAGAGTGTCTCAATTGATTGTGTTGGGGGCATACCAATGTCTGGGAAAGGGCATGATTATCTATTTGTGGTAGTGGATACATTTAGCAAAATGTGTGTTCTAATGCCTTATAAAAGAAAGGTCACAACTAAACTAAGAACACACTTGTACTTCCAATTTGTATGGGGTCATTTTGGGCTTCGTACTTCTATTGTATCAAATTGTGATTCTTAATTCTTGGGGGAAATTTGTTTAGCATTATGGGAAATCATGGACACTAGATTGAAGAAAAGTACAACTTTCCATCCACATATTGATGGATAGAAAAAGGTAGTAAATGGGATAGTTGCACATCTTCTCAGAGGTTACTATAGTAAACATCCTAAGTTGTGGGATGAGAGTCTACATTATGTGCAACATTCTTACCATCATGCAACACACTCTTCTGCTCAAAGATCTCCTTTTGAAACTTATTTGGGTTATCTCCCAAGGACACCTATGGATTTTTATTTTTGGAAGGAAGATGTTAAAGATGTACATCATGATGCAAGCAAGGCCTTGAAGTTAATCTAGAAGATCCAAGCAGTCCATTAGGCAATTGAAGCATAGCTAGAGAAAAGCCTCAAAAATTAAAGAGTCGAGCATGATAAGCATTGTGTTCATCATTAATTTCAAGTTGGTAACAAAGTTTGGTTACACAACCATAAAGAAAGAATTCAAGGTGAAACTAAAAAGCTCAATCCAATAAGGTATGGTCCCTTTAAGATCTTATAAAAGATTGGTACCAATGCCTTTCAAATAAATCTACCTCCTTACATGTAAATCTACTCAATGGTTGATGTAGAGAATTTGAAATTGTATGAACCTACAATGATACTTGATGAGGATCTTGATATTCAGATTCCTTATGTTGATGATTTATTACAGGTGAGTACATGAATGAGTTGCAAGAAGATGTCATCCTAGAGAGAAATGTTAGAACTTCATGAAGGGATGTTGTTGAGTACCTTAGAGTGGGACTGAAAGGGATGAATCCTAGCAAATCAAGGTGGATGGAGGTTGGAAAAGTGAGAGAGTTGTACCCTCACTTACTTTCTATGTAATCAAGATTTTGGAGGTCCAAAAGCTCACTAGTGGGGAGGACTAATCCAGGTGGAAATATTCACCAAAAATTCATTTTTTCTAGATTCTCTAAGAGATGGCATGATGACAAAGAGCTTTCCAATATAAACTCAACATAACTTGAATCATTTCAAAAGGAGTTTGTATGCCCCAGTTATTCTTAGTCAAATTTTGGTCAAAAAGGGGTTCCAGATGAAGATTCTAGGTCAAAATTTTTATCGTCATGAAAATGGACAAAAATGGCATCACATCAAAGAGCTCGTCGATACAAATTCAACACCAGTTGAATCACATCAAAAAAACCTCATACATAAAATTTATGGTTAGTTAAATTTTGTGGGAAAATGTTGACTAAGACCATACAAATGCTAATGTTAGCATGATGATGTGACAGTTTGCACAATGACATGGCATGATGTAGACCTATCCTATCTTAACATGTGGCATTTGAGTGACTAGTGATGTGACAGTCTGATAGTCGAAGTGGTCCAATGAAAGGCTAACACATGTCCTTCAATGGCTAATAGAAAAGTGCCACGTGGCCCAATAGTAGGGCACCACATGGCACCACATGGCAAGCTATGAGGTTGGCAATTTGGTTTTCTTAAAATTTTTGTTGGGGGAATTGAACCCCGAACCTCCTCATTCATACTTTGAAACTCCACCAACACACCATCTGAGGTCCTCGTTGTACAACATATGGTGAATTCTATTTAATGTATCAAAGACAAATTTGGAGGGGAAGTGGTTTGAACCATTGGCCTCCCCTCTCTAAAATGATACCTACTACCATTGTGCCAAGCCAAGGATTTGAGAGTATTTTGGCGGTAGTTTCTTTTAAACAAGAACAAAAGCTAATGGTATTTAAAAATAGGGGGCAGTGGTTTGAACCGTTGACCCCACATTTAACAACATCCTAAAATTACTAATGCGAGCCACACATTTTTTAATGCCAATTATATAATAGCATAAATGGGTTTTGATATTTTAAAACCCAAAAAACCTATGTAAATACATATAAGCCTTATTTACAAGATTTAAAGTTAAAATTTGGAGATAAGGTAATATTGGGAAATCTATTTTCTAAACCCCTATATGGCATATGGATTTGTATTTAAAGAGGGAATTTTGGGCTTAGAAGAACAATGGTGAGGAAATGGAGAGTTTGATAGTGAAATTATTTCTGCTATGTACATTTAGCTAGGAAAGGCTATAAGCCAAGTTGAGTTATACTTGAAGGAGAGGATTTTGAACTTATCACTATCATTTGAAAAGGCTTGAGAAGGCTTGTAATAGATTGACGTGTCTTTTAATCTATAATCAAGGATCGATCACTTTGTTGGAGAGGAACTCGAAAACATATCCAGTTGGTGAACTCCATTATCAATTTTCTATCTTCGTCCTCTCTTCTTTATTTTCATATTCCTATTGTTTTAATCATTGTTAGTTTCTTTTCAAAATCATTGAAATTAAGCTTAAGACTTTCATTTACTCATTTACATAAATTATCATTCATTAAGCACCAGTCATAGATCGTAGCAGATCAAGTAGCTAGCAACAAACACTCCCCCTCCATGTCAAATTATGAGGTAGTAACCATGTGAAACAATATCACTAAGCATTAATAGAATATGATTTAATAATTTTAGTGGCAACTCCCATAGGTAGACAAAACAAGGAAATCATTTAGAATATATTTTCCTTTTATTTAACACATTTCCAATTAAGATTCCCATTCAAAATTAAGAGGACACAACCTTTTTATTTCGAGTAGAGCAAAAATATCTAGGCCATAAAAATTCCTTGGTAAAGATTTTTAGTGAGGGAGCAATGGATAGTGTTAGTGTAATTAATATTTAATTACACCTGTATAACTTTAATTAGGTAATATTTTAATTCCTAGGTTAATTATTCTCATTCTTATCTTGTTGAGCTATCTTTTTGCTCAAGATAAGATTAGGGTTATGCATACTTTTCTTTTATAAAAAAAGTCATCTCATGTAATTATGAATTCCTCAATAATATTATTTGCACATCTTTTTGCAATAACTTTGCTTTTTTCTGATTTTCTCTTTTGTGGAAGGTTTTTTGGTTTGCATGCCTGATCTTAGTTTCTAACATGTTATCAGAGCCTTGATTTGTAGCCCCTTCTCAACTTTTTTTTGAGAAATACATTATAGAGCATGTTCGAGGCTCCTCGAGGGTTTCATTCCTTTAGCATATTCATGTAGTGTCTTGGATCAGATAGGGGTTTTCCATTGGATTCAAAGCACTAGAAAAGGTAAAAAATGGCTTTTATCTCACTGATTTTGGTCATTTTTGAAGAAATCTTTGAGGGTTTCAAGCTCGATGATTTTCTAAGAAATTTAGGAGCCACCTAATTTTCTAGGCACTTTGGGCCAAAACGGACCTCGTTGTTGGATTCGCAGCACCACAAAACCCCTATTTTCATATAAAATTTGTCTAGTTTGGACAAATTCAACCGGAGAGGCAAATTATTTTTGTAGGGAGGCCATGGGCCTCCCCAACACGCAGATTGATGCATGATTTTTGAAAAAATTCAAAGAATTCAAAAAAAAAAGTTGAAAAAATAAGTGCTCCCCATTCAAAAGGAGAGTGACACCCTAGCACTACCCAACAGCCACCAGAGCACCGCCCTCTAATGGCAGCCACCACTTCGTAGCCCATCCACCACTCCACCAGGTCTCAGCACCCATGACTTTCAAAGGAGGTCACGTGGAGAACCCGGGCCCTGAGCTCCAACCCCTAGTTGTTTGCAGCATCTGCCCTAATAGGTTGCACCCAATACCCAAGCCGCCAGTCCTCTAGTCCACCCAGGTGACCGGGGGCTCTATTTTTTTTAGCCCCTAAGGGCTGCAGAAGGGCATATTAGGCCTTTTCGAAGCACTTTCATGGAATCAGGCATAACTTTCACATACAACATCATTTTTTGCAAACAATATATCATCAAAAAGTTGGTTCTAAGCTGTTCATAATGGTGTAGGTGTGATTTTTTTATTTTTCTTTTTTGATGCCTTTTTTAGCCTTGGAAGTTGCATATTGTTGTTTTCACTCCAGGAGACATATCTTTTGACTCGCTTATCTATTTTTCATCATTCTTGTGGTGTTGGAAAGATGGTTTAGTCCTCTACATAGATATGAGGTTTTTTCATTTTATATTTATGCATGTTTAGCATTCTCTCCTTTTACAATCATTGGGTTATTGTAATAAATGAACTTAGATAAAGTTCCATCAAGGGGGTTTCTTGCATAATAATATGATTAGAGTGTGCATGCACTTTGATCTCCATCTTCTTTTGATGGACACTCATATGGATTATATCTGGTTTCTTTTTTTTTTTTGGCCACATCTTGTCTTTTCTTGACACATATCAGATTCACATTGATTCACACTTTAAATTGGGAGTTTATGGTTATTGATCCACATTGGTTCAAATCTTTCTCAATTTGAGGGCCATGTTTTTATGGTTAATGTTCTAGAGTCTTCATGGTACTTGTTCACATGGAAAAATTTTAGTCACAGTTTGGCATTGACATCAAGATACACAATTTCCAGATTAGGTCATCATATCATCTACAGTTACTTCACAGATTTTAGGGTTGTTCTAGTTGGTGAGTTTTCCAATGTTCTGTGGCATTGGGTCTGCTATCACATTATTATGATTCTACCTGAGTCTTTTAGTGAATCTCATTTGGTTTCTTGTAGACAAAAGTATCTTTCCTTGCTTGCTAGGTTTTGATTCCAGAGTTACTCCATAGTGTTCTTCCAGTACTTCTTTACAATAGTCATCTCATTGTAGGGGTGTTTTTTCCTACCAGGTTTTCCATCTCTACCTTATTATTGCATTTGTACATGGGTACTTGATCAGGCCTTGTTGTTGGGACCCATTCTTGCTTTCTTGCATTCATCTTAGTTTTAGGTGCATGCTTTTTTAGTCTCCCTAAATTGTACTTATGGGGGGGTGTTAGTGTAATTAATATTTAATTACACTTGCATAACTTCACTTAGGTAATATTTTAATTCCTAGGTTAATTATTCTCATCCTTATCTTGATGAGCTATCTTGTTGCTCAAGATAAGATTAGGTTTATGCATACTTTTCTTTTATAAAGAAAATCATCTCATGTAATTATGAATTCTTGAATAATATTATTTGCACGTCTTCTTGCAATAGCTTTACTTTTTTTGATTTTCTCTTCTGTGGAAAGTTTTTTAGTTTGCATGTCTGATCTTGGTTTCTAATAGATAGTCCAATTTAGCTAGTAAGTTCTAGAAAATGGACTAGCAGTTAAATATGGTGTTAAAATCACACCATAGCCTCATTTTGTTGCCAGTAAGGTGGGTTTTCAGTGAAGACTTCCATGTAATGGGAAATTTCTACTTAGTAAATACAAACAAATTTTATCTGTGTTTTTGGTTTCATTATTGGACTTGGGAGATTCAAAGGAATTGGTTAGGGATCCTATGGAGGAGATGATAAGAATAACTTTATGTGGGAAGTCGATAAGGTAATTTGAGTAGCAAGGCTAGGTGTGGCTATTCTAATGTACAAGACATCAAGAGGAATTTGGAGATATGGGTTGTGGTGCAATGACTTCCATTCTTCTCAAACTTTAAAACCATAACACTAATGCATCATCAAAACAAGGCAACAAAGGGATGTTCATTTCTCAAGAAGGTAATGAATCTAGAACCCACATTTTATGTTGAATGGATGTTCAAATTCATGAACTAGGAATATGTGCAGTAAATTGGGTAAAAAAGTTAGTATACTTGATACTAAATAATTAATTTGGAAAAATAGTGATGAGCTCAAGGTTTTTTTTATAACTTAAAGTAATAGAAGCAAATATATGTAATGATTTAGGTAAAATAGTTCTAAGTTCAACTTGATTTTTGTATACAAAGCATAATGTATTATTATGAACTAATATATGGAGCAACCCTATGTTCCAACTTACCTATAAAAAAAAGTGATAACATGTAAAAATATTTAATGTTATTTAATATTCTTAAAGTTTTATTAATAAAGAAAGTTAGAATTTGAGAAAGTTTAATACCTTAAATATTGCTTTTATTGATATTTTAAAATGATTATAAGTTATATAAATTAAATATTATTAAATTTTAATTATTTGATTAAAACTATTAAAATATACCATGAATATTTAAAATAATGGTTCGAGAAGTGTGATTTCAAATATAAAAAAAATAATTTACATATAAAAATTTCAAAATATTTTGAAATCAAATTCCAATGAATTATTGAAATACAAATGTATCTAATTGATACATTTCATAAGAGAGAAATTTGTTTAAAAGTTAAGCTTGTTAAATTTTATCCTCTTATCATAAGTATGATTAAAAACGTCGATTAAAAAATTATACCATTTTTCTAGAAATTTATCAAAATCATGTAATAAAGTGTTTTAAAATATCTTAAAATTTTGTTAAATTATTATTTTTATTTTTATTGTAATATATTTGACAATATGTCTCTCCAATAAAATACAAGTTTTAAATTCTATAACATACTTACTACTTAAAAAATAAAAGAAAAAAAAGCTTTAAAAACTTACTAATTTAATTTTTAAGTATCTATTAGAAATAGAATTATAAATTTTACATTTTTCCAAATAGATCTTGATTTTAAGGTACCTCACTTTTTTTCTTTTAAATAGAATTAAAGATAATATTTATATTTGAAATGAATTATTTGTTTTTATACAAAGAAGTACTAAAAATGGACTCTAATATCACCACATTAAAGAATAGCTGATTTGTCTTCGTATAAATTTCACGTTTTATTTTACGAGTTGGGAAAAATTTCCGTCCACCCTACCTCGTCCTCACTTCCCGAAAGCTTCACTATCATTCAAGAATATTCTCGCATACAGGTGTAAGCTGCAGATGCTGCAGATTCATTTAATACGTTTCCTTGGAAAATTGCGGTATCTTTAGAACATTCCCAAAAATCCGATGGAAATAGCGCGTCAAGCCGCTAATCACCCGCATTCAACGCTGACTGGCAATGACGCGTATTCACATTGTCCTTCATATAAAGTCAAACTTTTGACTTTATGGTCCTTCACATGAGACCTTTAACTAATTGAGAGATATTTGTCTAAAGCATGTCATACCAAAATATTAACATAAAAATGTTTTAGCTTTGAGGAAATGTATTTTGACTAAATATGTAAATTTGTTTCAGATATTAAATATATTAGGTTTCTATTTTTCTCAACCAAAAATAATTCTTAAGAAATGTCATACTAGTTTGTTTTATTTATTCTTGAGCAAATCATAAGACAAAATATTGTCCTATACAAATCAAGTTTCATTATACAAGAATACATTGATCATAGATAATTAAAAGAAACACAAGAATCTTTACCCACAACTCATCTAATTGTTCAAGTCATTCATGATAATCATACTAAATCTCGTAAAATGACTTCTATACTCACCATCCTTACAACACATGGTCTCTCGATCAATAAAGCAACAATTGTTGTTATGAGTGATCTATCCTTGCATCCCTAATCTAACAATATAAATGCATGGAAAACAATATATAATCTTATGTAAGCAAAAGAAATGTCCAAAAATTTTGATCACAAATTTCTTAAATTAGTTCTTGTGATTAAATAATTTACAAGATTAATTTATATCGATATTTATTTTATAATATTAATTAAATATGTTTCTTACATATTTGTTTTTAAATACACAAATGTCGTACTACAAATTCAAACAAAATATTTCTCTTACAGATTTTACACTTTCTTCTCGAAATTGTACATGTGCCGATTTAACCTCTGAACAGGAGATTTGGCAAGACGGTATCCGATTTTTCCGAGTTTTAGCGCTAATTCTACTATATAATCCGATCAACTCATAAAATATGAAAACCAATAATTCGGAAATGGAAAGGAACAATCTCCTAGCATTTATGATCTTCGCTCTTACTGTACTACCTATAATTTGCAACTGTAAAGGGTTATCAACTGGTAGGGTTGACTCTCTTTCCTTGGGCGCCTCGCTTATTGGAAATCAGACAATAATTTCAAAGAATGGCACATTTGAAATGGGATTTTTCAGCCCAAATGGAAGCAATAACTGGTATATTGGCATCTGGTATGCCAAAATAGCAGAGAAGATGGTCGTTTGGGTGGCTAATAGGGAGAGTCCGGCGAAAAACAAGCCTGGCGTTCTGAAGCTGTCAAAAGGAGGTAATCTGGGACTGTTTGATGCACAGGGCACATCTCTTTGGTCGGCCAACACATCGAGCAAGCCCTCGCGGGCTGTTCTATTAGATTCTGGTAATTTTTTAATGCTCGGTGATGACAATAAATCTGAGACTGTTCGGCAGAGTTTCGACTATCCTGTAGATACCTTGTTGCCCGGGATGAGGTTCGGTGGACAGCGAAAGCTAGTCGGTTGGAAAAGCTCAATGGATCCCGCTCCTGGCCTTTTCTCCCTTCAGCCCGAAGGTACTCAATTCGTGCTAAAATGGAATAATTCTGTCCGGTATTGGGAGAGTGGAGATTGGGACGGCAAAATTTTCAGTGCAGTTCCAGAAATGATAAACGGAGACTACTACAATCTTACATTTGAAAGTACTAGCTCTGGTTTGTATGTCAGTTATAAGTTGCTGAAAGGGATCTCACGTTTTCTCCAAATTAAGTCCGGAGGAATACAAGAATATGCTTTGTTTGATGACACTAAATGGACAATGGTGTCGACTCGCCCCTTAGATCAGTGCGCCGTATATGGTCTCTGTGGCGCTTACGGAACCTGCAACTCCAACAATCTTCAATTCTGCAGCTGTGTGGAAGGCTGCACCCCCGCAGACAATCACGCCTGGGATTCGCAAGAGTCGTGGTCCAGTGGCTGTGTTCGGCAGAGGCCGTCAAACTGCGGTACCAGGAAAGGCAGCACTGACGAATTTATCGACCCTGGTGTAACGTTGCCTGATGATTCAGCTTCCTTATACCCTGTTCCTACAAAGAAAGATTGCCGGAAAGCTTGCCTCCGCAACTGCTCGTGCACTGCGTTTGCTTTCAATTCTCCTTCAGGACCCTGTCAAATCTGGTCCGGAGATTTGCTAAACATGCAGAACTCTCCATCAAATAGCAGATCGACGGTCTCCATTCGATTAACTGCCTCTGCACTTCCAAAGGATCGTAAATGGTCCTCCAAACTCAAAGCCACAAGCATTGTGAGTGCTCTCGCCGTTGTTTTGAGTATCTTTTCATTTTTAGTGTGGCAAAGGTATCGCCTACGACCGAAGGATACGTGTTCGGATTCCTCGGACTCTTTTCTTAGAATTTTTAGTTACATGGAGTTGAAGATTGCAACAAGGAATTTCCGGTCTAAGTTGGGGAGCGGAGGATTCGGCACAGTGTTCAAAGGATCTCTAACAGACGGTACGCTTGTGGCTGTCAAGAAATTGGAAGGTTCAAGACATCACGATAAGCAATTCAGAGCGGAAATCAGTTCTCTTGGCAATATACAACATGCAAATTTGATCAGACTTCGAGGGTTTTGTGCAGAAGGATCCAGACGGTTACTGGTTTATGATTACATGTCCAATGGCTCTCTAAATTCCTTACTGTTCACCAGTAATTCCAAAAGTAAACGGAAGGTACTCGACTGGAAGACCCGATTCCAGATCGCATTAGGCACTGCACGAGGTTTACTTTATCTCCACGAGGAATGCAGAGATCGCATCATTCACGGAGATGTAAAGCCCGAGAACATTCTGTTGGACGGTAATTTTTCACCGAAGTTGGCAGATTTTGGGTTGGCAAAGCTTGTGGGTAGAGATTTCAGCCGCGTACTGACAACAACGAGAGGAACAAGAGGGTATTTGGCTCCAGAGTGGATCTCCGGCCTTCCCATCACTCCCAAGGTTGATGTATACAGTTTTGGGATGACGCTCTTGGAAATCATTTCCGGCCGAAGAACTCTGGACTTAAACGTGCAAGTTTCGAGTGAGTATTACTTTCCCGCATGGGCTGCAACTCAAATTTACCAGGGTAAGACGACTAATATTGTGGAGGAAAGTGTTGCAACGGAGGCGGATATTGAAGAGGTGAGAAGAGCAAGCGTTGTAGGATTGTTATGCATTGAAAGGGAGGAGGAGATGAGGCCAAGAATGGAACAAGTGGTGTGGATGCTGGAAGGGAAGATGGAGCCTCAAACTCCGCAGATGCTGAGCTCTGCACTCATGGACAAACAAGCAGACCGAAGCGACACAAGCTAAGCTTAAATGCTAGTGAATAAGTTAGTATATATATCTTAGTATTTTAGTTAAAAAATTATGGAGTCTCAAGCTCACATGTCAAGCTTTGTATTCATGGAAAAACAAACAGAAGCGACATTGATAGTTAACCATTTAAGATTAGAAGGTTGTTGCATCTTGTTTTGTTACAATATATGTAAATCAAGAAAATATAGGATGAGAAAATTTGTCCTGGGTCACATACTTAGTATGGGAAACAAGGAAAAGTGAGAAAGAAGATGTGTTTGATTCTTGGGTTGTTTTTGACACCAATTTTTTTGACATGCATGGAAATGAGGCACATGAGTTTCATACAATGTTTTCAAGAACCTATGCAATTATTTTTTTTTTGAATTTTCTTGTGTTTACTTAGATTGGTGAATCTTAAGAATGACACATTCTTTAATTTGATTCAGTGGACTTAGGAGTCATATATCTATTGTTAGGATTATTCTTGAGTAGGTAATTCTTTAATTATTTATTTTTAGCAGTATTTCAAGGACTAAAGGGCTTCTAATTAAGAGATGTGATTAAAAAAAAAAATTAATTTTTTATTATAGTATTATTTTAAAAAATGGCTATCTTTTTAAAGTTTCATTATTGAAAGGATAAAAATGTACTCTTATGGAATCATTAGTTGAATATTTATATATTTATATTTCTCTCAAAAATTTATGTGATGTTGAAAGAGATCCTAATCTCAAGTTCATATGTGAAAGTTATCACTCTAAGAATGTTGTTAAATGACTTCTAGTATGTTTTGAATACAATCCATTCAAGGAATTAAAGCTTCCATAGAAGGATTCCTAATTTTTTTTTCTTATTTATAACCTATATACTTGTAGTTCCTAGAGACGAATCATCTTTAAGTCTTGGATCTCATTTTAAGATTTGCATAGCTCAAAGCAGGAGCCACTAATGTCATGGTGTTTGTCCAAGTATCTCTTGGTTCTAAGTGCCTCAATTTTATTTTTAACATCTATCATTTTAGAAATTAATTAAATATGGGTTTTACCTCTTTCGTTTGACTAGCTTCACACTATTTTCTACTCAGAAACTATTTAGCATACCAAAATTTTCTCTGAGTCACTCATTATCCATCCAATGATGCAAGGGGACAATTTCTTATAGTGATGATTTCATATTATTTCCAACATCTTTTCTTATAGTAGTGATTTCATATTATTTCCAACATCTTCAATCACATCATTTTGTTTTAAAAGGTTTATCTCAATATTGTTAGTGTATTTATTTGTATACACATAAGCTTTAAACTTAAGTAGATGTTCATGACACTTACACATACAAGATGTCAAATTAGTTAAGAGTTCTATTGAGATGTTGACTCACTTTCACACTTCATAGTGGTAGGTAAACCTGCCACTACTCGATGAATGAGGAGTCCTGTCCTCATTTCATGGAGATCAGGTACCTTTTCTCCTACTATTTATGTAAATATTATTCAAATAATAAACCAGTCAAGTTTATGCAAATTTTTTCACTGTGCTTGATAATCAATCTTCGTGCTTGCGGGTTTTTACATGGCATTAGAGCCGAGTAAATGTTTTTACAGGCCGTTAGGTGATCTTTAACTATTTATATTTTGTTCGATTCCCTTTTACTCTATCTGTGTTGACAACAGTTGGCCAATCAGAGGCTCGAATAGACGAATCTAGGGTGTGAATTCGAGGGCAGGAAAAATTGTGAGCGATTGGAGGTCGATTTGTATGCTGCAGACCCACCTAAGGACGCACCATTGGACATTGAAGAGGCGGTGATTCAATTTAAAAGGCCATGATTCACCTCTATGAAGATGTCTTAATCCTATTGAAGGTGTTTGAATCTGAATTTAGAACTGCGCATTGTTGAGAGACCTGCACATTGCTGCAGGGTCACGATTTGAAAATTGTAGGCTGTCCCTTCATCAACCGTCGCGATAAGAATTTTGGCAGACCGCACGACCTAAACGTGCCGCCCCCCCCCTCCGTGTACCCTTAATCTGCTCAGGACGCCATTAATTTGTAGGTCGAGAACGCCATTAGTTTGCAGGTCGAGAGCATTGGAGGGTTGTCGTACAGCGGTAAAGCTCCTTGACGAGTGTCAATTTCGACCAAAGGGAGGGGGGCACGATTCCCTGGCGTTTTGTTCCCTTTTGCTGATGTCATCGCGCCCGCCAAGGCATATGCTAGCAGGGGAGAGGTAATCTTCTCTAAAGTTTAGCCTTGGTCATATGGGATTCGTAGCCCCAACCCAAGGGGCTTAATTATTTATTTATTTTAAAACTTTCTTAGCAAATTTGTATTGTGTGAATTTGCAATCGGTTTTTTTCTCTATAGTGCTTTTTCTGTATCCAATGCTGGTGATTTCACCCTAAGATATGGAGTTCTTTTTTTCACCTTTATTTTTGTAAGGAAAATACATGCACTAAAATAAAGTGTCAAAAAAAAGGGGGAAATAAAAAATATTAAAAGGTGGGTTGTCAAAGAGTTGTGCTTAAAAGCACTCCATATTGTTGTTTCTTTCAATATTCAAATAGTTGCAAATCAAAAGTAATCATGAATTCAAATCAACAAATTAGACCTCTCCCAACCTTGAACTATCACGAATGGAAGATGCAATTTTAAATTTCACTCAAAATCAAAGAGTTATTTAGAGTAACTATGGGTAGTGAAAAGGAGGCAAATGCAGTTAAAGATAAAGAGAAATGGTTCAGCAAATGTGATCAATCTTTTCATTTGTTATGTTTATGTCTCTCTCTAGAACTCCTTTTTCATGTGGAGGCATTGAAAAGCCCACAAGAAGTATGACAAACTCTTGAGAAACTCTTTGGAAAAGTTGATGAAATCAAATGTCATGAATTAGAAAATGAGTTGATAAGTCTAAGTCCAAATAATTTTAGGACATTGCAAGAGTACTTCACAAAGTTCAAATCACTTTGACAACAACTAAAAGAATGTGTAATAGATAAGAAAGATGATCAACTCATCTTATCAACTCTATCTAAATTGGGCCCTTCATATTTAGTTTATGTCAATCTTTTACTTCACAAAGAGGGATTTAGGCACAAACCAGTCAATGCCTAAAATTGATGATTTTATTGTTGATATAATTAGGGAGCAAGCTAAACTCATATAAATGGGCACCATAGTTTCCTCGTATGCACTAATTATTGAAAGTGGAAAAAATAAGGTGACAAAAAAGGTGAAGAAAGCTAGGATAAAGAAATACAAGGACTGTCAAAATCACAAATAGAGGAAATTACAAAAAACTATGCAAAATGTTCTTTTTGTAAAAAATTGGGACATACAACACTTGATTGTATGAGGAAGAAGATCAACAACCTCACTGAAAATATTTAGGATAATAAGATTGTAAGCTTTGAATCTTCATCATCATCAAATACCAACACAAAGACAGAGAAATCAAAGGGGCATGTTCTTACAGTCCACAATTCATAAAACTGGTGCATGGCTTCTAGATTCAATAACTTTTCATCATATGGTTTATTCACCATATATGTTTACCTCTTTACACCTAGTAGACATCGTATAAATATTGACAATAGAAAACGCGTCTTTACGTGTATGTGGATAACGAACAAATGATATTGGTAATCGATAATTCACCAAAGTTCTTTATGTTCCAGCATTGACTAAAAATATTGTCTCTATCTACCAGATAACAAATAGCGACATAGGGAAGACAATTGAATTTCAGCTAAAAAAAGTTGTGATAAGGGACATACAAAGAAGGGAAATTGTAGCAATTAGGGAGATAGATAGTTCTACTCAACTTTATACATTTTCAAATTTTACACCTGATGATTGTCCTTCAGAGATACCTACACTAGCATCCGATATAGACAATGACTCTCCTCCATCTTCATCTATTGATTCTCATTACTATATTGAGGACATCAATAGTCATATGTGATTGTAGGATATTATCTCTTGTTTTATAAGTGTCTTTTATTTCTTTATTTTTGGAGGATAGTTTATTGGGTCACTGTAAGATCATGGGGGTCCAAACTATGCCTCTAAGTGGTGGTGAAAATTTAGAACATCATAGTTAGGCAGCTTGACATAAAAATTTGAATAGGTTATTAACATAATTTGAAAAATATGTAACAACAAAAGTTGTAGCAAATTGAATGTAGTTTCTAGGCTACTAGTCCTTTTTTCGAAAAAAGTAAATCTATTTTGAGGAACTTTGAAATTTCAATGCAGTGGTACTAAATTTTCAAGAAAAAGATAAGAAGAAGGGGTATGCCTAACCACCCTAAGTGCAAGAAAAATAAATATTTTTTTCTAAATATTTCAATATAAGTAGAGGAAACATCCCCGAATGTGTCAAATTTTATTTTATATTTTTTTCCATGTAAATAATTTTGTTATGATTTTATTAGAAATTTTTAGAATTATTAAAACATCTGTGTCTGGCCACCATAACTTGGTAAAAAAATTATGAAATTCATTTTTTTTTGTTTATCCTATAGTATGTGAAGCATAGAATGTGGTCCATCTTGTATGTTAAAAAAATGTTAAGTAGTTTGTAAGTTATAGAAGTTTTTCAATCAACCTATCAATTAGGACTTTAGTCGTAATGTATGTAGAAAATCAATAATAATTATTTATTAAATTCAAACTAAGGAAAAACTTATACTGGTGGAAAGCTGAAATTTGTTTCTTTAAACCCTTTTCATTTGATGAAATTCAGATAATAAAAGTCGTCAGCCACAAATGTGAACTTCAAAAAACTAAGCAAATTTTTAAAACACGTTTTTTGGGTTGACTTTCTAGGTGAGGTAATCTCGAACCAAATCTTGAGCCAATATCCACTTTGGTTTGGTAATACCAAATTAAAATAGATATTCATTTCAAAATGGATATTTGTTTTGTTTTTCAAAATGTATATTTGTTTTGGAAACTAGGAACCCATTTTTTTGAAAAAGAAAATGGATATCCATTTTGAAGACCTTAAAAACCCTTTTTAGTAAAATGGGCATGACTTTTTCATTTCTTATCAAAATTTTGACTTTTTATAGGTGTTGGAAAGGTGATTGATAGCTCTACGCAATGGAATAGGTTTTGTTTCTATATTGTACACAAAAAATAATTATAATCATTTTAACTTCATATTTCATTTGTGAAACATCAAATGCTCACTACTTTCGCATGCAAAGTCTTCTTTTCATGATTTTTTTGTAGCACTCATTTCAAAATACTTGAAAATATTTATATTATTTGTAGTAATGAGCTGAAAAATAATTCATAAGTCATCATATCTCTCTATCCCTTTCTCTACCTCTCTATACATCACTATGTCTTCCCTTAAACTCTCGACCTATCACTCCTTCCTTTCTTCTGTCTTTGTCCCTCTTTATACCTATCTTTCTTACTCTCTCTCTCCTTGAGCTCTAGACCTATCTTTCTACCTCTCTCTCTCTCAACTCCCTCCCACTCCCTCTCACTCTCTCTCTCTCTCTTCCTCTCCATCTCCCTCTCACTCTCCATCTCCCCTCTCCCTCTCTGTCTCCCCCTCCCTTTGAAGTCTTTCTTCCTCTTAAGTCTCTCTCCATATTAGGTCTCTCTCTCAGGTCTCTTCGAATCCCTCTCTCCCTCTTAGGTCTCTCTCTATTGGGTCTCTCCCACTCCCTCTCTCAATTTTTTCTCTCCCAATCCCTCTCTCTCTCAATCTCCCACTCACACTCACACTCTCTACCTCTCAAGTCTTTATATCTCCCTCTCTCCCTTTCATGTCTCTCTCCTTCTTCATCCCTCTATGTCCCTCTCTCCCTCTTGTTATGTCATGCATAACCATCCCATTTTAATTTTTGGTTAAAATGGGTCCCCCTTGTTTTTGGTTTGTTCCTTGGTGTTTTGGTTTTAGCCTTAGGAGTTGTTCATTTCCCTCTTAAGGCCTTCCTTTGTTTTTCTAATGAGTTTGAAACGTGGGATGAAATTGAACTTGGAAACTTGTATAAAGTTCTCAAGTTGGTTCTGATTCCAGTTCCAATTCTTCCCTTTGTTGTCTCTTTTTGTGCTTGTGTTTGTGATTGATTTCGGGGTTGGTTTCCTCCCTATGGTTTTTCTTCGCTTTCTTTTCTTCCTAATTTTCTTATTTGTTGTCAGAAGCAGAGCCTGGATGGAAACCAGATCTAAAACTTGGTGAAAGTTACTAGTTCGGGTTTTGTTCTGATTTTGCTCCTGTTGTGTCTCGCCCGGGTTTAGTTTTTGGTCCGATCCCATTTGTGGTGTTGTTTTTGTTGTTTGTTTTGGTGGTTTTTGGAGAAGCAGGATCATAATTGGGATGAAGTTTGGAACTTGGTTCAAGTTCTTTATTTTGATCTAGTTCTAACCCCACTCCTTGCTTTTCTTAATTGTGTTGGATTTTTTTGTTGCAAGACGAAAATCGAAGTTGAAATAGGAAACAAAACTTGTTGAGAAATTCATGTCTTGGTTTGATTCCAGATCCGCATCTACCCTATCTTGATTTTATGAGTAGGTTGAATGTGCCTTTATGACTTTGACTCTACCTGACGAACTGCATTAATGACATTAATTGTCACTTCTCTTACATGTGCGAAATAGGTTTTAAAAGATTTAATCGGGTTTATTATTGTTCATACGAGTAATTTGAAGTGTCTTCTATGAATTTGAGCTATAGATAATTTGAGAAGTGCGGGTTTTGATTGTGGGTGTGCATCAAGTGACAATTTAGTTCAAATTTCATCCTTTTCTGGTGCGTTTGAGGTAGGTGCTTCATTTTCCTTCTTATTTTGTGCATATTTTCTTTCTTTGTCGTTTGCATGTTTGTGAAGTTCTTTTTCATCAATCATTGCTAGTTTTGGTTTGTTTTCTATTTGCTTGTTTTTCTTGTTGTTTTTCTATTTGTTTTAATTTGTTTTCTTGCCTTTTTTGTGTTGTTTTCTTATTTTTCATTGTCATTTTTGTGTTCGGTGGTTGTCTATTTTTTTCGTGCCATAGTTCTTGTTTAGGGTTTTGATTTAGAGGGATTTTAGGGCTTTTAAACTAATCTAATCTATTTATAATACTTCTAAGTTATGTTTCATGTTGATTTAATGGTTAATCATGGGTTTCAATGCCCTAATTTTTGTAAATCAATGTGTCATACAATTAGGGTTTGTACGGTTGACCGTTGCAATGTCGTGTTTTAAGGTTTTTGATTTTGGTCCTATTAATCCACTATTAAAGAATTGTCATGATGTCATTTTGATCTAAGCCCTAGGTTTTAAGTTGATTCAAGCACATGCATTAATTACCAGGTTTTGATGTTTGAATGGAAAAATCAGGTTTGGGTTTGAATGTTTTCTTGAAATGTTTACCTTCATTCGAGTTCAAATCTTAAAATGATTTTGTCCTCACTCATTGATTGATTTTGGTTTTATGGTCTCTTTTTTCTTCACCGAAATCAACTCTGGAATGGGTCCAACTTAACTTGGAACTTTTGGTTAATTTAAACTTTGGGTCCCATTCTGCTTCTAACTTCAGCATTTGGTCATGTTGGTTGGTTCTTGTTAGTTTGGGTTTTTACTTTGTTCTTTGGTAGAAGTGGAACCGAGGTGGGATTCAAGATTGAAACTTTTGGTTAATTCTTTGTTTTGTTCTTGTCCTGATTCTGGTTCCGAGTTTTTTCAGGTCTCAGTTCTGATCCCGCCAATGTTGAAAGTCATCCTATTTTTTATTCTTCTTTGGCTCCGCCTCTAGTAAATATAAAGCTTGGTTAAGTATAAGGAAGGAAGGAGAAGGGTATAAGAGGTAAGGTTGGGTATGATGACCTTCATGCTTTTAAGGATCTAATGTTGGGTTGTTTTTCTAGGAGTAGAAAATGTCAAGAATATTGGATGAAGCCTCTCAAAGGAGCCAACCAGTAGAAAGCTCCAAACAAGGGGGCAAGCCAAAGAAGATTAAGCTTAATAATTTACCTTATACATCAAGGTATAAGCGTAGGGGTCTAACACCTACTACAAGCAAGGTGGAGTCGAACCTACAAGACATCACTGATACCAACTTGGGGTGGTTCAACTTTCAATAAATGTTGGATGAAATATTTGTAGAAGTAGTCATAGGAAGAACATTAAGAATCAAACAATCTAGTTTGGCACATGTGGTTGTCCTCCCTCTGTTAGTACAATGTCCAAAGTTGATTTTAACTGCAGCAGGAGCATACAATCAAGCTACCAGGTAGTGCATGGATTCACAAGGGAATTTCATAATTGATTTGACTCCCTAGATGATACAGTTCACATTTAACATGTCTGCACCTCAAAATCCAAGGTATTGGAATGAGTCTAAATCATTGGTTGTGTACAATGAGAAAAAAGAGGACAAGAGATCACATATGAACAAAGAGTGGATGAGGATTGAAAAGAAATCCCTACTCAAACTCTTTGATCAAACCAAGAGATTGGATTTCACTTAGGAAGTTGGGGATATAATCATGATGCTATCAAGGGTCTTTAGGAAGAGGAATGTTGCATGCTTTATGGAATGGATGTTTCCATTAATTCACACTATTTTGGATGGTATTCAATAGTTTGACTCATCTATGATCATATCAGATGCCTTAAATAATAAGATGATAAAAGTGAGGGAGACCAAGACATTATTTATGACCTCCTATGTTGTGTATTTGGTACCAAGGAGAGGTATCTTTCCTGATTTAAATGTAGTTGGAGTCTTGGGAGAAGCTCCTCATCAGAAGAGGGTCTGGGATCATTATGATCAACTTACCTTGCAGACCTCATAGTTGCACTTCAGAAGGGTAAATGATGCATTTCTTTATGTTATCATTAATGAATTGATCGAGGATGCATGATTTTCATTAACTAGAGATGCCATGGTATTTATTGCTAAATGGGGAAGTTGGTATATTCAATACCCGAAATTTACATACTTCCAACTATAGGGATTTTATGGGCTTCATCACTTATTGCCCAGGTGTTGCAGTAACAAAATTGTACTCATGGAAATTATTTATCAAGCAATAGGTGTTAATCTAAGGTTTTCCAACAAGCATAAGGCAAGCTGCCATAAATTTGTGTTGAAGTTAGGTGAATATAGCTATGCACATAATGTGGCAACCAAAGTGATTAATGATGAGTTAGTCAACTTAAAGTTGGGATTATATACTACAAGGAAGCATTTTGATCCAAAGCATAAGATGCAGGATTTGCCTCCTACAGTTTTTGAGAAGCACTTCAATATTTTGGAGGATTTTTGGGCAGATCTTCAAGATGATTATGACTTGAGGAAAATGAACTATGAATGGTTGCCACTCCCATTGATGATTGAATTTAGAGTGAAAGAAGACATTCCTGACACATTGGCGGATGATGGAGTGATCTTGGATCTTGCCTATGAAGCTTAGAATATAGGAACTAAGAACTTAGACTCAGTGAACTAGAATGAGGAAGAAACCATTGAAATGAAAAAAATTGCTAGACCGGTCTTGGACAGAAGCATTCAATGGGTTCTATTGAGGAAAAAGGAGTTAGTAGCTCAAACTTCAAAGAAGAAGAGGCTACCCAAGGATATGAAATGAGTTAAAGGAAAGTTGCTCCAAAGGAGCATTTGGAATTCCTTCCTCCTACTTCTGGAGAGGAACCAAATCTAGTGCTACTAAATTAGGATATACTTGAAGAACAAGAAGGGGAGGTTTCTGCCAATGTAGGAAGAGAGGGCACATCTTAGCCCATTGCAGATCAACAATTGCTATAGGGGAGACCTCTAGAAAAACTCCTATGATTGAACAAACTATTGGAGAGGTTCCAACCAAAATTATACCAAAGGAGCATGAATTATCAAGAGGGAAAGACGTTGAGGTAGAGATTCATGATGTGGAAATAGATTCGGAAGCCACCCACTCTGACAAGGAGGCCCCAAGGGATGAAAAAGATACAAAAGAGGTAAGTATTGAACATGTCCTCACCCTTGATGATCAATACAAATTGTTTGAAGAGACCAAGAAGGCTACTGATGACAAGGACCAAGCTGACACAACTACCAAGAAACAAGGAGATGATGCTGCCCTAGCCAAGATTGAGGAATTGGAAAGGATAAAAAAGGAGAAATAAGACTTGTTGCTCTAACAGAAAGAACAAGAATTGAAAATGAAGATGTAGAGTGACAAGCTTGCTTTGATTCAAAAAATTCATGAATTAAAGAAAGAGAAATCCCAACAAAAGAGAGGAAGGGAGGCCTTAGAGGCCAAGTTCAAAATGATGGAGGAGGTTCAGAAGAAGAAAGCTAAGGAGGAATTCATGCAAAAACAAAATCAAGATAAGGAAGCAGCAGAGTGTGAGAAGCAAGCCAAAGAGATATTAGATAAAATAGAGAAACTGGAAAAATAAAAAGAAGAGTTGTTTGAAGAAAGGAGAATTGAAGAAGAAAGATTAAAAAAGGAGTTGGAAGCAAAGAGGTTGCAAGTGGAGAAAGAGAAGGAAGAGAGGGAGAAGTAGCATTGAGGTTGATTCTCAACCAAAGACTACAGTATGACAACCTCTCTCCCCTACTACTTCTTCTTCAACTCACATGATCACTCCACCTGCTACCCCTCGATGGTTAAAATTGGACCTGGAGAAGAAGAAAATAGTGCAACCCCAACCATTGGATTGGGATGGAAAGGACTAGGAAAAAGGTGAGAATCCTTCATTCCACTTGACTCATAGATGTTGGTGAGCTTATTGTTGAATGTACCATTCCCATGGTGAAAAGGATAGATAGGATATGCAATTGGTTGATTACCAATTAGGAACTGTAAACCTAGGAAGGCCAACAAGGAGCCAACAAATAAATTTGATTGACATAGTGGCATCATCCACCAAATCTAGGATGATAAAGGAAAAGCAGAGGAAGGATGTGTTGAATCAACTTCATAAATTCCTTAAGGATGTTTCTACTTCTTGGGTATGTGCAGGATCATGGTAGGACAAAATGTGGCAATATGTAAGTGATATGATGGCCCATGTGGCTGATGATTTTTTTTTACCCAAAATTGATGAAACAAAAAGGGTTTTTAAAGGAGATTATCAAATTTTCACCAATATAAATTATGCTTTACTTTGAATTTAATAAATAATAATTATTCATTTTCTATTTGAATTATGATTGAAGTCCTGCTTGATAGGCTGATTGAAAAAAATCTATAGCTTTCAAATGGTATCACATTTTTTGAATAAAAATATGTGTCACATTATATGCTTCACATAATATAGGATTAAAAGGAATAGATTGAATTTCAAGAAATTTTGACCAAGTTAAGGTGGTAAGACATATGCGTTTTATATTTTAAAAATTTGTAATAAAAAATTTATAATTAATTATTTACTTGGAAAAAAATTACAAAAATATATGCATCACATCGAGACATGAGTCCTCGACTTATATCTAAAATCTTATAAAAAAATATTATCATTTTATTGTGGTTAGGGTGGTTAGACAAATACCTACTTCTTATTTTTTCCATGAAATTTAAGTACTAGTACATTGAAATTTCAAATTTTCACCAAATATATATAATTTTTAAAATAAACTTAGTAGTTTAGAAACTAGATTCAATTTTCTATAGATTCTATTCTTACATATTTTTGAAATAATATAGATAACTTATTCAAATTTTTACATCAAGTTGTCTAACTCTAATTTTTCTATTTTTTTTGCCACTTAAGGGCCTATTTTTTCCATGATAATCTTGCACATACCCTCTGATAATAAAAAATTTGTAGCTCCAAATGCCCCAATTTTATTAAGCAAAAAGGAAGAGGAGGATCTGATACAGATGAGGAATAAAGTAAGCATGCTTGATAAGTGGGTAGAAAAATTGAATAAAGAAGTTGATGAAACATTGGTTGCAAGTTTCAAAATTCATGAAAAGGCATTACAATTAATTGAGGAAATAGATGCTCATGTTGCTTCCTTGGAAAAGGAAGAAGAGGAATGTAGAGGACACATTCAAAAGTTGAAAGAAATTGGTAAGCTCCCAAAGCAGACTCTTTTAGAGCAATCAATACTAGAGGAAGATAATCAAGGACTCTTGGAGAAAACTCAAGATATCATAAGATTTAGGTCTTCCTTCATTTATCAACATAAAGATAATATTCAAAAAGTTGGGAAGGACTTAAATGAGCAGGTTGATGAAGTAGAAGTAGCAATTGCTATCCTACCTAATGTTGATATACATGTGGAAAATAATTTATCTCTTGATAAGTTGAAAGAAAAATGGAATGATAGGTTCCAAGAAATAATGCAAAAGGGAGATGATGATGAAGGTTTGTTGTTGGATCGGCTTGTTGATATTAGGGATGAAGTGGGGGATTCTTGGAGAGAAGTGATGAAGATGAAAGATATTCATGAGATAAATGTTGTAGAAGTGAGAAGAATCAAGTTTGAAGATAGTTGGCTTGATGGTCTTGATGTAGCTATGATTCAACAAGTATTTAGTGCTTATGGTAAATATGTCCAAGAACAAGATGGAAAAAAATGAGCTGGCATAGGAAGCTTCTTTCCAGCAAGGTCTCTAAATCTTGGTCAATGATGCATTAGTTTCCCTCTTCTTCAGCAGGTCAAAGGGGTATGTGCAGGATTATAATGGGCCAAAAAGTGGAGATATGATGGGTATGTGTAGGGTATGTGGTTGACAACTTTTTTTTTACCCAAAATTGATGAAATGAAAAGGATTTTTAAAATAGATTCACAACTTTCCACCAATATAAATTATGCTTTACTTTGAATATAATAAATAATTATTATTCATTTTCTATTTGAATTACGACTAAAGTCCTGATTGATAGGTTGATTGAAAAAAATCTATAGCTTTCAAACGATATAACATTTTTTGAATCCAAAATTTGCATCACATTCTATGCTTTGCATACTATAGGATTTAAAAAAAAAAAAAAAAACATAAAGTTTTGACCAAGTTAAGGTGGTCAAACATATGATTTTTTATATTTTAAAATTGTAATAACAAAATCATAATTAATTATTTACTTGGAAAAAAATTACAAAAAATATGCATCACATTGGACATGAGTCCTCTACTATATGTAAAATATTATAAAAAAATATTATCATTTTATTGTGGTTAGGTGTGGTCGACATACACCTTATTTTTTTTTCCCCGAAATTTAAGTACTACTGCATTGAAATTTCAAATTTTCACCAAATAGATTTTTTATTTTTTTAAATAAACCTAGTAGTTTAGAAACTACATTCAATTTTCTACAGATTCTATTCTTACATATTTTTGAAATAATATAGATAACTTATTAAAAAATTTACGTCAAGTTTCCTAACTCTGATTTTTCTAAATTTCATTGCCACTTAAGGGCCTATTTTTTCCATGATGATCTTGCACATACCCAAAGATAGCTTCAAATCTCCAATTTCTTTCAACTTATCCTTCTTCTTTTGCCGAGTTTTTGATGATGATGTGCTCCTAGTCCAAGGTAGAAAATTATGGGGCAGCACTTATCTCTATTTTGAATCACTTTCTTGAGATTTTGGATCTCCTATTTTGTAGCTTTAGGCCATATCTACTTGTTGAGTCTTGAGGAATATAAAGAGGGTTTAGAATGACATTGTAAAGGTCAACTAATTGAAGACAGATTAGCCACCTTAGAGGAGATTGATAGTAATAGTATTTAGTGTTAAGTTTTAAAATTTCATTCAAGATACTTTGATACCATTTTATTACAAGTTATACAATTTCAATTTATGTTCAGTAGTTTTAGTGATGATGTCAATGAACAATAGTAATCTATGTGCTAGTGGATTTTGTTGTGCACAAATGGTTCTTATTTGATGAAATATGAATAGAAGGATATGGATTTCAAGCTATTTTGTTGAATTGTCTATGAGTGTGGATTTATTTATATATATTAATATGTTATTTTGATTAATGAGTGGATGTGTTTTGAGATTTTAGAAATGAAATTGTTGTGAATGATTAAGGCAGTTGTTTTTTACACTATGGATGTATGTAATGGTATAGCTAACACTATGTATTACATAATATCATGGTTTCAGTGGATTGGTATTACACTAATTATTTGAATGCATGTCTGGATTTGAATAAGTTAACATTTGTGATTTACTGTTTCAAGGCTTTGGATTATCTTTTTCTATTTCTTTAAAACCCCCAAATTTTAGTTTTTTAGCAGATTTCAGTTAGTATCCTTCTTACTAGCAAGCCCCTAGTGTATTACAACCATAATTAACCACTTTGTGAAATAGTAACATTGTGAACTAGCATCAAGGACCTTGGAAGGTAATATGTTTAACTATCGATTGTCTTTTTTAGGAGAGGCAAGGTGTTTATATCTTACCTGCACGTTGGGTGTCAATTCAACATATCAACATAACTAGTGCTAGAAGGAGGGACTGGGGAAGCAAGCTGGATCAAATTGGGTCCTTCTCACCAGAGAGGTTCTATAGAGTTCTTAAATCTACTGAGAATCCACCACCCTTGATTGAACTCAAGACCCCAACAAGACACAAGGCTTGTAAGGTTCCCATCCCATCACCATTATCAACCCCACTTACTCCACCTAGTTTTCCACTAGTACCTCAGTTGGTACCAGTGAATCTACCACCAAATCCACCTCTCCCACCTCCACAACTAATTCAACCCATCCCATAGCTGGCTCAACCACCTCCACCACTGCCACCATTGGCATTTTTTGTGAATAATCCCTCTCCAATAGGGACTATTCCTAGAGGCATACATGACATGCCAAAGAACCTTGAGAAAACTTTTCCTAAGTGCATCCATGGAGAATCAAGAAGTGTCGAAGAGCACATACAAGCATTTAAGGATGCTTGTACCTGAGCCCAAATAACTCACCATTATGTGGTCTATAGGTTGTTACCTTACTCCTTGGGGGATATGGCATATAACTAGTATCTGAATCTACCACAAGGGTTTATTCTAAGTTGAAATGATTTAGAAAATTCCTTTATCAACCAATTCTAGATTTATGTTGACCCTGCCATTTTGTTCCATCAGTATGCTACTATCAGAAAGGAACCTCATGAATCATTGCCCTTGTTCAATACAAGGTTTCAAAGAATGTAACGAAGGTTACATGATCCCTACCTTGTTGGTGAGAATAGTGCCATTCAAGCATATTTTAGGGATATAGACCCTTTGATTGGTTTTTTTTAAAAAGAACTTACCAGCCAAGAGATATTGATTCTCTATCAAAAGTCTATCATTTGGCCTTCAAGTTACAACAACAAACTAGCTCTCAGTCAAGAAATTTAGGGGGAATTTCCCCCCCCATGGGGTATCAAATGCCCAACCCAATCCCTTTATTCAATATAGTACCAAGGATGTCTCCTTCCCACTATGGGCCTATGTCTGAATTGCAGGCTCCATCTCCTCTTCCATTTTTCACTAGTGGATCCCTTGATCCTTCTCAATAATTACAAGGTCACCATAATCCACAAGATCACCATAATCAAGCTGGGGTGTCCAACCCTATTAGCCAACCACCAATTGTAAAGAATACTGAGCGTGAATGGACTAATTCAACTTACAAATGAGGTAGAGACCCTAAAGAAGACTTTATCACAAGTCACCAATGATATGGCCTAACTTAAACAAAATCCTTCTCTGAGCTAGGGTGAAAATTACTCTAATTAGGGTAATCATTCCAACCAGGTTAATTACCCCATTCAAAGTAATAACCAAGATAGTTATTCAAATAACAACCATAACCAGAGAAATTATCAGGGTCAAAACTTTCCAAATAAGGGTTATCAAAACCAGAATAAAGGGTATAATCAGAGACCCAATAATAATAGACAGTGGAATACAGGGCCAAATAATGGGGGAGTTCATCACAACTATCAAGCTAGTGATGATAAGCCACACACTACAAATGTTGTTGACCTCAACTTTATGAAAAATTGGTATACACTGCATGACACTACAACTCATTCTAAAGTTAATTTCCTAGAAATGGAGAAGATTTTCAAGATGGAACAGGGAGATGCCCAAACTTTCCAAGGAACTCTAACAAAGGAGGTGGCTTGGTAGACACAACGATGCCTTATGACCTTTTTAGGAAGAATCTTCATTCCCAATGTAGGATGAGAATGGGCCAGCAGAGGATGTGTATGATTCTCAAGCCTTCCAAGAGAAGAGGGGACACTTTTTGAGAAGTCAGAATAAGGATCCATTTACTACATCATCTCCACCAAATCAAATGGTGCCTCCAAATCAAAATGCTGATAATAATCCCCCCACATCAAAGGGTCCACTAGAATTCCCTAGTAAAGGTAATTCATCTTTTCTTTCTAAATATAATGTGAATAATTGTGCAAAATTTGACATTGTTTCTGAGATGTAGAAAAAAAAACTTCTATATCATACTTTGATATTCTAAGATGGTGTCCTTCCTAACGAGACATAGTGATGAAAGCTTTGGAGGAAGTGGGAAAATCAAAAGGAAAGACCAAGATGACACCAGTTGCTGACATGAATGTAAAATTATTTAGAAGTAAGGTAGGGACTCCTCCTTTCCTTTTAAGTTTAAGGATCTTTGTAAATAATCTACACAATTGTGTCTTAGATTTAGGAGCTTCTCACAATGTCATGCCATTTTCTATATGCAAGAAGTTAGGATTAAACCTATTCCAAACCAATAAGAAGGTCATTCAACTTGACCAAAAAAAGAGTTAATGTGGTTGGGGAGTTACAAAATGTGCATGTACAAGTTGGGTCGGATCCAAGAATCCAAACTAATATGGATATTCAGGTAGCAGATATTCTTGAAACCTATGGTATGCTCCTAAGTAGAGATCTGATGAAGAGTATTGGGGGATATCTTTCCCTCAAATTTTCTCATATGTGGTTACCATGGAAGGGAATATCTACCCAAATTAGGATTGAGAGTGAACCTCACCTCAAGCACATGATTATTGAATATGACTACCCCAATGAGGTGGAATTTTTTGAAATTGAAATAGGGTGTATGTGTAGGATCATGATGGGCCAAAAACTGGCGATATGATGGGTATGTGTATGGTATGTGGCTGACAACGTTTTTCTTACCCAAAATTGATGAAAAGAAAAGGGTTTTTAAAGGAGATTCTTATATTTCCACAAATATAAATTATTCTTTACTTTAAAATTAATAAATAATTATTATTCATTTTCTATTTGAATTATGAGTAAAGTCCTGATTGATAAGGTAATTGAAAAATATCTATAGCTTTAAAATGGTATCACATTTTTTGAATCTGAAACATGTGTCACATTCTATGCTTTGTATACTATAGGATTAAAAATAAAAGAATTGAATTTCATGAAGTATTGACCAAGTTAAGGTGGTGAGACATATGAGTTTTTAATATTTTTAAAAATTTGTAATAAAAAATTCATAATTAATTATTTACTTGGAAAAAAATTACAAAAAAATATGCATCACATTGGGACATGAATCCGCTACTTATATTTAAAATCTTATAAAAAATTATCTTACCATTTTATTGTGGTTAGGGTGGTCAGAGAGGCACCTACTTATTTTTTCCCTGAAATTCAAGTAGTACTGCATTTAAATTTCAAATTTTCACCAAATTGATTTTTTTTTAAATAAAACCATTAGTTTAGAAACTAATTCAATTTTCTACAAATTCTATTCTTACATATTTTTGAAATAATATAGATAACTTATTCAAATTTTACGTCATGTTTCCTAACTCTGATGTTTTTGAATTTTTTGCCACTTAAGGGCCTGCTTTTCCATGATGATCCTGCACATACCCAGGGGTTTACAATAGAGAAGAGATTATGACCCTCTCAATGCTTGACTCAGATAGTTTTCCATTGGAAGAATTTCTTGATCCCCTAATTATTGTCAACCAACAAGTGTTGATCAAGAAGTTGCAATAGGATCGGTCAATTTTGGGGGAACACATAGACTTGTGAAGCCTTTTACTCCTAAATTGGTGTAGGGTGCACTATCAAAATCATTTTGAATTAACATTCCAACCTTACATCAGCATTTTCAATCATTTTTTTCAAGATAGAGAAACTTACCATGGTTATCTTGAAGCTATTCCTAGTCAATTTTCATTTGAGGCTAAGGATGCAACTATTTTGACAAGGGATAACACCCTTCTGAAGGAATTTATTCGTCAAATTGAATCAATTCAGGTCCAAGTTTAAGACCAACATAATCATGCAAAACAACCTCAAGGTTTGTTCAATGCCCTTGCACCCACTAGTATACCAATACCCAAGGGGTTGATTAAAACCACAGTTAACTGTCAGGAGAATGCACAAGAATTACATTATGTACCTAATCCATATTTGAATGTTATCCCTGATGATCATATTGAACAACTTCCTATGTCTAACATAAAGAACCTGTTGGCCTCACCTATTGTTCCTCTTGGTCAAACACCTATGGTAAGTTCAAAGAAGCCAACCCCAACTCACAATCAGCCATGGAACCTCAAATTTGATGGATCCAAATCCAAAATAGGGTGTGGAGCTGGGATTGAGCTGACCAACCCTAAAGGGAAAAAAAAATTTTCCTCTTACAAGTTGCAGTTTAGATGCGCCAATAATATAGAAGAATATGAGGCACTAGCTAGAGGACTAATGTTTTCACATCAGAAGAGGTTTATAGCCTTGGAAGTTATGGGTGGTGACTCAAAAAGTGAGAGTTAAGTAGGTTAATAGCTAGTACACTTTTCATAATAAAAGGTTGGCTACATATAGGAATCAGTTGTGGAACTTGATTGAAGACTTTGATGCTTTTGGGATTAGTTTAATCCCTAAAGAGGAAAATCAAATAGTTGATTCATTGGCTATTGTTGTGAGTACCCTGGATCCCATGCAAGACTCCAAGTTAAAGATATTTTTAGTAGAGTTGATTTCTATCCCAATTGTCCCAAACAATGTCAAAAAATTCCAAGTTTTTGATGATAATTAACATATTATTTCCTTTCTAGAAAGTTCAAATTTCTTTGAAGGGTAGATTATAGATGAGTCCAATAGAGATCAGGGAGATTGGGACCCTAAAGGCTGTGATATAGGAGTCCTCAATCTAAAGAGTAATAGAATTCCTAAGGGAATGGTAGCACTAGAAAGGATTTTCAATTCCAATCCAAGGGCTTGAGAAAAGGTGTCAATAGAAGGTGATGGAGGGGAATATTATGTTAAATTTTGATGATCAAATAAGAGACGCAAATTTAATTCAAAATCAACACAATAACACAAAAAATAAGCTGTGAAAACCCTCCTCTTGAGGGAGAAAAACCTAGCAACAATCTATCACTTATATATTCAATGTCACAAAGAATGTCTCCTTTACAATGGGTCGATAGATAGGCCAATAATGAAAATCACAATATGATGCAAAAAAAAAAACAATATGATGTAATGTGCAGATAATAAATTCAGGCACAAACAGAGAAACTCAAAATTCTCTTGATGACAACCATGCACCATTTGAAATGAGCTTGAATGAATATTGAATGAATGCTAAACAATGAGATGCCATTTCCTATAAATACAAGTTAAAGAGAGAGACGCATCCCTTAAAATCTCCATGTTGGCCTCTATGCAAAGGAAGTGACTTCTAACAACCAAAGGAAACTCCTCATGACAAAAGGTCAGCTTCACTTATTAACAAATAAATAAAATGCCTATCCACAATGATGATGTTGGCCTCACCAAAAGCTTCTACTTATTCATAAATCCAAATTTCAAAATAATTAATCAACATTTATTATGCAAGATGTGTCTCTTCATAAGCATCGCTATTTCTTATAAATTAAATAGACAACGACTACAATTTAATTTAGCCACTGATGTAAAGGAGATCTACTAGAATAGATGACCAACACTACAACAATCATCAACACTCCCTCTCAGCTAGGGAGTAATCTTCAAGCTGCATAAGACATATCACCTCATCGTGATATCAGTTATCACCTCAACATGATATCAACCATAATGGCTACAACCATCTATGGTATGTACAAGTGTTCATCACTTGTGTGATGTTGTCACGCCAACATGACTTTCACCATGGCTCTCCCAGAGGGTGAAACACAAGTACAAGAAGATCATCACAGAATCTCTCACGTGATGCTTCCATGGAGTCACGCACATGACATCCACCATGATTGTATCAGAGAGTGGAAACAAGGGCTTTCACCTCAAATCTCAAAGAGAAATGCATTAAAAAGGGATTTCACCTCAAAATTCTCTCATAGAGAAGAACTCATTAATCAAGGGATTTCACCTCAAAGTTTTCTCACAGAGAAGAACTCATTAAACAAGGGATTTCACCTTGAACTTCTCTTGCAGAGAAGAACTCATTAAACAGGCTCACTAATGCTGAGACTCTTTCTTAGTTAAGGTTGGATTCTCTACCATATCGAGCTTATCTCGAAAGTACATAAACTTGATTCTGGAGAGAGGCTTGGTGAGAATGTCTGTCGTCTACTCATCAATGCTTATATACCTTAACTATATAGCCTTCCGTAGTACTATATCTCTAATATAGTGGTACTTGATCTCAACATGCTTGAATCTGTCATGAAACAAAGGATTTATAGAAAGTTCCACAGAAATCTAGTTATCACAATAAATGATAGTAGGCTCCATTAATTGTCTAAACAGTCCTATAAAGGAGCTTATGAAGCTACACTACTTCCTGAGCTTCCATACAAGTTGCAATATACTCTACCTCTGTTGTACTCAATGCTATAGATGATGACTTCCTGTTGCACTAGGAAATGATAGTAGAACCCAAACTCAAGCAAGAACCAGATGTGCTATTCTGATCTATGATGCACCTTTCCCAATTAGAATGAGTGTAACCATGTAGCTCCAAGTATGCATTTGAAGAATATCTCAACCCATATCTAATTGTTCCATGCAAGTATCTTAGGATATGTTTAACTGCAACTAGATGTATGTGTCTCAGTTCACACATGAACTGACTAAGTGCACTCATAGCATAACATATATTTTTTCTAGTGTTAACTAGATACATCAAGGACCTGATCAAATATCTATACATAGTAGGATCCACCAAGTTTGAACTAGTTGCAAGCTCCTTCAATTTATGTAGGTTGGTCTCCATGGGTGTAGACATGGATTTGCAATCCATCATACCAAATCTCTTAAGTATATCAATAGTGTACTTCCCTTGACTCATAATCATCTCATCTGGTTTCTACCAAACTTCTAAGCCAAGGAATTAATGCATAAGCCCAAGGTCCTTCATATCAAATTCAGAAGCCAACTCCTTCTTACACTTGAGAATCAGGTGATCTTCTCTAGTAAGAATCAAATCATCAACATATAAAAAAAAATTAATGCTTCACCATTGATTACCTTGAAGTATAGATTTGAATCAACATCATTCTTCAAGAAATTGAAACTTGATAGGTAATGATCTATCCTTTCATACCATGCACGAGGAGCCTACTTAAGACCATACAGATCCTTCTTCAGCTTGCAAACATGAGACTCCTTCCCATGTACCTCAAATCCATTAGGTTGCTCTATATAAACTTCTTCCTCAATCACACCATTCAAAAATGTTGTCTTCACATCGATTTGGTGAATCTTCCATCCTCTAGATGTAGCAATAGCAATGATGATTTTGACAGAAGTATAGCGAGCAAGAGGAGAAAATGTTTCTTCATAATCAACTCCCTCTTTCTGTGAAAAACCATGAGCTACAAATCTAGCCTTTTACTTCTCAATGCTTCCATCAGCTGCATGGTTGATCTTGAAGAGCCATTTTGAAGATACCACAGACTTGCCTTTAGGTCTAGGAAGATTGTCCCAAACATCTTTTTTCATAATTGACCAGTACTCTTCTACCATAGCATCTCTCCAAACTTGTTGACTAGATGCTTCCTCAACACTGATAGGATCAGATTCGATAATCTGAATCATTAAGGAAACATAACTAGAGAACTTGTGTGGCATTTTATTTTCTCTAAATGTTCCTCTAGGAGCTACAAAATTTTTAGCCTCTTGCATAGTACACCTGGCCCAAAGAGGTATTTTTCTCCCAATTACAATGTTGGTAGGCCCATCAGTAGGTTCTAAGGGTTCAATAGGATCAATATGTTCTTTTTCTTCCAAAGTCTCTCTCTGAATCTCAGGAGTATGGTCAACTTCCATATCCTGAGGAGACTCTTCATTATCGATATCCATATGAGTGCCCCTAGATCTCCTAAATGCAACATCTTCCTCGAATGTGACATCCCTACTGATCTCGATCAACTTTTTCCCTAGAATGTATATCTTGTAGGCTTTTGATGTCTCGCTCTAGCCCAAAAAAATTCCCTTCTTTCCAGAAGGCTCCAACTGTTTTCTCCTTTCCTTTGGAAAATGAATATAGATAGGGCATCCAAAGATCCTTTTATGACTAACCTTAGGCTTCTTCCGAAGTCATATTCTCTATGATCTTGTGAGGACTTCTATTCTATACATATACTATAGTCCTAGAAGCTTCTTCCCATAAGAAGGTTTGTAGATCTTGATCATTGATCATGGATTTTGTTGCTTCCACGATCATCATGTTCTTTCTTTTTGCAATACCATTATGTTGAGGATTATAGGGGACACAAAAATCCCTCTTAATCCATGCATCAACACAAAAATCTTGAAAGCTTCCAAAGGTGTATTCTCCACCATTATCAAATATGAGGACTTTGAGTCTTTTACCAAAAATATTTTCTACCAAGGCTTTGAATTCCTTATACCTTCCTAACACTTCCTCAGACTCTTTAGTTTTCAAAAAATAAATCCAAGTTTTTCTAGAGTGGTCATCAATAAAAAGAACAGAATACAAGAACCCACTCGACGAAGGAATAGACATAGGTCCACATAAATTAGAATGAATAAGATCTAAAATACACTTAGATCTACTTTCTCTACTATGGAAAGGAGATTTTGTATTCTTACCCAATGCATAACCTTTGCAAGTTCCCTCATGCTCCTGATTGAACTTAGGAAGACCTGTTTAACCATCTTCTCCATGAGAGGTAAGGCTCAAAAGTGTAGATGAGCCAATCTTCGATGCCAAAGATCACATAAACTTGAAGAATCATGAACTAATGCCTGTAGTGGACGTGTACAAATCCTGTAGAGACTTTCATGTCTAACTCCAATTACTTGATCATCCTTGAAGCTGGAATTCTCCATCGACACAAATACTTTTCCTTTGGAGAAGGAAACTTGATATCCTTTATCTTCTAGGGCTGAAATTGAAATGAAATTGAGTTTGATTCCTAGAACATAAAGAACATTGTTCAACTGAAGTGTGATGTCGGAATCCAAATGAAGAGTATAGGTTCCAATCCCTTTCATGGAGTAGCTAGCATGTTCGAAAGAATCTCTCTCCACCAAACTTGATAAGTGCTCCACTATCGATCATCCAAGTGTTGGTGTCTATAGGTACATTGCGTGATAATGCCAAGTAGAAAAAATATACACATGTATCCTTCTACAGAGAAGCATCATCAACATCTACAATAGTGGCTTGTTGCTTAGGTCTAGTTGGACAATGCTTAGAAAAGTGGCCAAACTTATCACACCTAAAGCATTGGATCTTGGAAAATTCTCTTTTTTTCTTGGAGGGGGGAGCACCATCATTTCCCTTATCTCGATTCCTCTTGAAGAATCCTTTCTTTCCATCTTTTCCTTTCTTCTTTGAAGCTTGGGAGGTGATAACATGAACATCTTCATTAGATGAACTTTGACCAACACCTCTAGCCACCTACCTTGACTCTTCTTGAATGCAATGAGCCCTCAAGTGATGAAACTTAGGAATTTTTGATCTTGCACTAATTTCTAAAATTTAGTACTCCCATGATAATGGAATACCGTTGAGAGCAAGCATCATCAAGTCTTTATCATCAACCATATGACCAATTGTAGAAAGCTAATCTCTCAATTCTGAAATCCTCATGAAATAAGCAATCACTGTTTCTCATTTCACCATCTTTGCATGGTGTAGTTGTTGCTTCAGTGCAAGTGCCTGACTTTTGTTGTTGATTTCGTACATCTCCTCCAATGTTTTGAACATATCCCTTTTTTTCTTCAATTTGGAGACAATCAGAACAATGTGGTCTTTGATGGAATGAACCAACAACTTCTTCTCCTTGATGTCTTTCTTCCTCCATTGCAACTTCTCTTCTTCCTCTTTAGGTTTGGGAACTTTGTTCTCCACAAAATTAGCCAAATCATTCTCTTCTAATGTGAGCATGATTCTAAACCTCCATGATGTATAGTTGGATGCTCCCTCGAGTCTATCCTCAATCTTCAAACTATTCACCATCTTGACTAAGGTAGAGATAGACAAAGAAATATCATTGTAAGAACAAATCTAATCATGATCTTCTCAAACCCACTCTAATACCATGTTAAATTTTGATGATCAGATAAGAGACACACAAATTTAATTCAAAATCAACACAATAACACAATAGATACCCTAGGAAAACCCTCCTCTTGAGGGAGAAAAACCCAGCAATAATATATCACTTATATATTCAATGTCACAAAGAATGTCTCCTTTACAATGGGCAAATAGATAGGCCAATAATGAGCATCATAATCTAATGCAAAGACAATAACAATATGATGCAATCTGCAAATAATAAACTCAGGCACCAACAGAGAAACTTGAACTGCTCTTGATGATAACCATGCACTATGTGATATGAGCTTGAATGAATATCAAATGAATGCCAAACACTGAGATGCCATTGACAATAAATACAAGTTAAAGGGAGAGACACATCCCTTAAAATCTCCATATCAGCCTCTATGCAAAGGATGTGACATCTAACAACCAAAGGCAACTCCTCATGACAAAAGGTCAACTTCACTTATTAAAAAATAAATAAAATGCCTATCCACAATGATGATGTCGATCTCACCAAAAGTTTTGACATCTTCATAAATCCGAATTGCTTAATAATTAATCAACATTTATTATGCAAGATGTGTCTCTTCATAAGCATTGTTATTTCTTATAAATTAAATAGACAACGACTACAATTTAATTTAGCCACTGATGTAAAGGAGATTTGCTAGAATAGACGACTGATGCTACAATAATCATCAACACTCCCTCTCAGCTAGGGAGTAATCTTCAAGCTGCACAAGACATATCACCTCAACGTGATGTCTGTCACAATGGCTACAACCATAAGTGAAATAGAAGAATATCACCTCATCATGATATTAGATATCACCTCAACATGATATCAACCATAATGGCTACAACCATCTATGGTATGTACAACTAATCATCACTTGCATGATGTTGTCACCTCAACATGACTTTTACCATGGCTCTCCCAAAGGGTGAAACACAAGTACAAGAAGATCATCATGCACTCTCTCACATGATGTTGTCATGGAGTCACACAATGACATCCACCATGACTGTCTCAGAGGGTGGAAACAAGGGCTTTCACCTCAAATCTCAAAGAGAAATGCATTAACAAGGGATTTAACCTCAAAATTATCTCATAGAGAAGAACTCATTAATCAAGGGATTTCACCTCGAACTTCTCTCACAGAGAAGAACTCATTAAACAATGGATTTCACCTTGAACTTATCTCGCAGAGAACTCATTAAACAGGCTCTCTAATAAAGAGACTCTTTCTTAGTTAAGGCTGAATTCTCCTCCATACCAAGCTTATCTCAAAAGTACACAAACTTGATTCTAGAGAGAGGCTTGGTGAGAATGTTTGTCGTTTGCTCATTAGTATTGATATACCTTAACTGTATAGCCTTCCACAGTACCATATCTCTAATATAGTGGTACTTGATCTCAACATGCTTGGTTTTGTCATGAAATAAAGGATTGAGAGAAAGCTTCACCCAACCCTGGTTATCACAATGAATGATAGTAGGCTCCATTGATTGTCTGAACAATCCTGCAAGGAGCTTATGAAGCCACACTGCTTCCCAAGCTGTGATACAAGCTGCAATATACTCTACTTTTGTTGTACTCAATACCACAGATGACTACTTCTTGCTGCACCAGGATATCATAGTAGAACCCAAATTGAAGCATCAACCAGAGGTGCTCTTCTGATCTGTGACACACCCTGCCCAATCAGAATGAGTGTAACCATGTAGCTCCAAGTCTACATCTGAAGAATATCTCAACCCATATCCACTTGTGCCACACAAGTATCTTAGGATATGTTTTGTTGCAACTAGATGTGTCTATCTCAGTTCACACATGAACTAACTAAGTGCACTCACAATATAAAAGATATCTGGTGTAGTGTTAACTAGATACATCAAAGAACCGATCAACTATTTGTACATAGTAGGATCCACCAAGTATGAACTAGGTGCAACTTCCTTCAATTTATGTAGGTTGGTCTCCACGGGTGTAGACATGGATTTGCAATCCATCATACCAAATCTCTTAAGTATATCAATGGTGTACTTCCCTTGATGTAGAACCATCTCATCTGGTTTTTGCTAGACTTCTAAGCCAAGGAAGTAATGCATGAGCCCAAGGTCCTTCATCTCAAATTCAGAAGCCAACTACTTCTTACACTTGAGAATTAGGTGATCTTCTCCAGTAAGAATCAAATAAACATATAAGACAAAAATTAATGCTTCACCATTGATTACCTTGAAGTATAGATTTGAATCAACATCATTCTTCAAGAAACCCAAACTTGATAGGTAACGATCTATCCTTTCGTACCATGCACGAGGAGCCTACTTAAGACCATACAGAGCCTTCTTCAGCTTGCAAACACGAGACTCCTTCCCATGTACCTCAAATCCATTAGGTTGCTTGATATAAAATTCTTCCTCAATCACACCATTCAGAAACATTGTCTTCACATCCATCTAGTGAATCTTCCATCCTCTAGATGCAACAATAGCAATGATGGTTCTGATAGAAGTATAGCGAGCAACAGGAGAAAATGTTTCTTCATAATCAACTCCCTCTTTCTGTGAAAAACCAAGAGCCACAAATCTAGCCTTGTACTTCTCAATGCTTTCATCAACTGCATGCTTGATCTTGAAGAGCCATTTTGAAGATACCATAGACTTTCCTTCAGGTCTAGGAACGATATCCTAAACATCATTTTTGAGAATTGACTAGTACTCTTCTGCCATAGTATCTCTCCAAACTTGTTGACTAGATGCTTCCTCAACACTAGTAGGCTCTGATTTAATAATCTGACTCATTAAGGCAACATAACTGGATAACTTATGTGACCTTTTACTTTCTCTGAATGTGTCTCTAGGAGCTGCAAAACATTCAACCCCTTGCATAGTACACCTAGCCCATAGGGATCTTTTTCTCCTAATTACAATGTCGGTAGGTCCATCAGTAGGTTCTAAGAGTTCAATAGGATCAATATCTTATTTTGCTTCTAAAATCTCCCTCTGAATCTCAGGAGTATGGTCAACTTCCATATCCTGAGGAGACTCTTCATTATCGATCTCCATATGAGTGCCCCTGGATCTCCTAAATGCAACATCTTCCTCAAATTTGACATCCCTAGTAATCTCGATCAACTTCTTCCCTAAAATTTATATCATGTAGGCTTTTGATGTCTCACTATAGCCCACAAAAATTCCCTTCTTGCCAGAAGGCTCCAACTTTGTTCTCTTTTCCTTTGGAACACAAATATAGATAGGGCATCCAAAGATCCTTAAATAACTGACCTCGAGCTTCTTTCCTATAAAGGATTCTTCCAAAGTCATATTCTCCAAGATCTTGTGAGGACTTATATTATGTACATATACTGTAGTCCTAGAAGCTTCTACCCATAAGAAGGTTTGCAGATCTTGATCATGGATCATGGCTTTTGTTGCTTCCATGATCGTCTTGTTCTTTCTTTCTGCAATACCATTCTGTTGACGATTATAGGGGACATAAAACTCCCTCTTAATCCCTACATGAACACAAAAATCTTGAAAGCTGCCAGAGGTTTATTCTCCACCATTATCAGATTTGAGGACTTTGATTCTTTTACCAGAAAGATTTTCTACCAAGGCTTTGAATTCCTTAAACCTTCCTAACACTTCCTCAGACTCTTTAGTTTTCAAAAAATAAATCCAAGTGTTTCTAGAGTGGTCATCAATAAAGAGAACATATACAAGAACCCACTCGAAGAAGGAATATACATAGGTCCACATAAATTAGAATGAATAAGATCTAAAATACTCTTAGATCTACTTTCTCTACTATGGAAACGAGCTTTTGTATTCTTACCCGATGCATAAACTTTGCAAGTTCCTTCATGCTCCTGATTGAACTTAGGAAGACCCGTAACCATCTTCTCCATGATAGGGAAGGCTCAAAAGTGTAGATGAGCCAATCTTCAATGCCAAAGATCACATAAACTTGAAGAATCATGAACTAATGCCTACAGTGGATGCGTACAAAGCATGTAGAGACTTTCATGTCTAACTCCGATTACTTGAGCATCCTTGAAGTTGGAATTCTCCATCCACACAAGTAATTTTCCTTTGGAGAAGGCAACTTGATATAAGTTATGGGTATCTTTAATTCTGAAAAAGTGTGTATTTAGAGTTTCTAAAGGGAATATTTTAGGAAATATAATTTTAGAAAGGGGAATATCCATTGGCCCTGATTGAGTTGAGTTTATTTTGAAGCTAACTATGCTAGGGAGCAAGAAGGAGATGAGATCTTTCTTTGGGAAGATGAACTTTGTGAGGAAGTTTATTACTAGATTTGTGGAAATTGTTAATCCTTTGAACAAGATGATGAAGAAGGACGCTAAGATAGAATGGAGTAGTGAGGAAAAATCTACTTTTTCTCAAATTAAGTAGTCAATTTCAAAAGCACCAGTCCTCACCAGTCCTGATTATGTGAAACCTTTTTATATTTATTCTTTTCCTTTTGAGCACTCATGTGAAACTATCTTGAAGCAACAAAAAGATGAAGGAGATGAAAGGCCAATTTCCTTCATGAGCTCTCCATTTAAAAATTTTGAAGTTAGGTACCTACCCATTGAAAAGTAGGATTTTGCATTGCTACAAGCTATTAAGAAATTTAGATATTACATCCTTCATAGCCAGGTCATTGTTGTGGTTCTAGATGCTACTGTGAAGTCTTTACTTATGTAGAGTGAGCTGGGAGAGTGGAGAAGAAAATGGATGGCTATTTTTTAGGAGTTTTATTTGGAGATACACCCCATGAGACTAGTTCAAGGTTAGGGATTTTCTAAAGCCATGGTAGATGTTGAAAAGAACATCACTTGTCAACAATATACAATGCATTCATTTACTAATGATCCTTGGTATGTTGACATCATCTAATTTTTTCTCAATAATAGGTGCCCTAATGGGATGAACATGACTCAGAGGAGAGCATTGAGGATGAAAATTTCTCATTACATGCTCAAAGGAGGATCATTGTACAAAAGGAATTTTGAAGGAGTATATCTGCATTGCTTAGATCAACAAGAAGCAAAGCATGCTATTGTTGAATTCCATGGCAAGCATGACACTGGTCATGGTTTTGTAGACTCTTTGGCACATCAGATCCTTAGATCTGGCTATTATTGCCCATATGTGTTTCATGACACCCACCAATACATAAGTACATGTCACACATGTCAAACCTCAACATCAAGGGAACACAATTCAACCATGGCATTGCAACCAATTTATGAGGTGAGGCCATTTTCCCAATGGGCACTTCACTTTGTTGGGGTTATTAACCCAAATTCTTCTATAGGGCATAAATTCATATTGAATATCACTGATTACTATACAAGATGGATGGAGGCTATACCTTGAAAAAATAGTACCATGGAGGTAGTTATCAAATTCCTTACTGAGTGCATGACTACAAGGTTTGGAGTACCTTTCACACTGGTATGTTATAATGGCCCTGCTTTCTCTTTTGCTGAATTTATTTCATGGGCTTATGAACATAAGATTGTTTTGAAATATTCTTCAAATTATTATCCACAAGGAAATGAGGTAGTAGATTCTACCAATAAAAATTTACTGGAGGTAATCAAGAAGTTGTTAGAGAGCAATCCCAGAGATTGGCATACCCAGTTGAGGTTTGCCTTGTGGGCAGATAGGACTAGGATTAAAGCTATTTTGAAAACTTCACCTTTTAAGCTAGTTTATGGTCAAGAACTCATTTTTCCTATTCACTTCCAAATACCTATCCTGAAATTTATGCAAGAGTTTTATTATAGTGGTGATAGGATTGAAGTGATGTTATCTAGCTTGTTGAAATTGGAAGAGCAGAGAGATGTTGCTTTGCAACAGTTCTTTAAACATCAGGTTGTTGTCAAACACTGGTTTGACAAAAGAGCCAAGGTCAAAGCTTTCAGGATTTTAGATCTTGTGTTACTATGGGATAAGGCTAATGAAAAGAAGGGTGACCACCAAAATTTTGACAAACTTTAGTTAGGTCCCTATCAGATTGTTGAGATTCTAGGTGAGAATTTCTTTTTCTTGAGTACTTTAGCAGGAGAACATGTTCAATTGCTTGTCAATGCTTAGTTTCTTAAGCATTGTTTTGGGTTGTAAAGGTATGGTATTTTGATGGATTATATATATATATATGTAATTAGTTAGTTTGTTAGTTTGTTTGGGTTTGTTGTTTGTGTGTTTTTTTTCTTTTCTTTTTTGTTGTTTTTTTTGTTTGGTTTTGTTGTTTTTTCCTTGTTTATGGGGACCTTCATTTTCTTCATTCATGAAGGAAGGGGTTGTTATTTGAAGTATACTATGGATACCAAGAGAGAAGTTGGTTTAGGTTTTTTCAGGTTTTTTGTTGAAATATTTCATTCTTAACTAAAGTATTATGGTCATTTTCAATGAGGGTTTTGAAAAGTTATTAAGAATAGGATGGATTGTAAGGAATTTTCATGAACTATAATTGAATTTGTCACAAATAGATAGTAATATTCACTTTTATGAAGGTATATTTGTCTCAGAGTGGCTATGTCTCAAGATTAGAGTGAAAAATCTGATTTCCCCAATACTGTTATGAGGTCCATAGTAGTTCTCAACCTAATTTAGATCATTTCATGTCTAATATATTTAGAGAAAATGTATAAAATAACATTGCAAAAGAAGTTTAAAATAAAAGATAACCATCAAAAAAAGGAAAACTCAATATTAAATGGGTGATTACAGTATCTCTACCGAGGCTATGGACGCTGAGCTGGCAGTAGAGCGATGTTGTGAGAGAACTAGAGGTATCTCCATTGGAGCTATGGATGCTTGACTAGAAGCGGAGCAATGCCCAGGATATCATTGCACAATAGTTAAAGGGATTCAACTTATGTAGTTCAAATATTGGGTATAGTTGAACATTAAGAGGTGAGGAAAATTTTGTAAAAGGGATGCACCATAAATGCACACACATAGATTCAAGAGTAGTAAGTGTTGATTTAAATATGAGATTCTAGCTCAACCTTGATTATTAAAACTAATCTAACTTGAATTGTACTGTTCATAAACTAGAAGTTCTAGGTGACTAAATTCTTCAGCATCTTGAAAATGGGTAAACCATTTTCCAATCCAAGTCACAAATTTTTATGCCTTGCATAACCATCCCATTTTTATTTTTGGATAAAATAGGCCCCCCTTGTTTTTTGTTTGTTCCTTGGTGTTTTGGTTTTGGCCTTAGGATTTTTTTGTCCCCCTCTTAAGGCCTTCATTTGTTGTTGTAGCGGGTTTGGAATGCGAGATGAGACCAAAGTTGGAAACTTGTATAAAGTTCTTAGGTTGGTTCTCGTTCTGGTTCCGATTTCACCATTTGTTGTCTCTTTTTGTGGTTGTGTTTTTGCTTGATTTCGGGGTTGGTTTCCTCCCTGTGGTCTTTATTAGTTTTCCTTTCTTGTTTGTTTTTAGAAGTGTAGCCAGGATGGAAACTGGATTTGAAACTTGGTGAAAGTTACTAGTTTGGGTTTTATTTTGATTCTACTCCCATTGTGTCTCATCCAATTTCAGTTTCTAGTTCAATCCTATTTTTCATGGAAGCAGGATTAGAATTGGGATGAAGTTTGGAACTTGGTTCAAGTTTCAGATTTTGATCTGGTTCTAGCTCTGCTCCTCACTTCTCTTTGTTGTGTTGTTTTTCTTTTGTTGTAGGACCAAAATCGGAGTCAGAATAGGATACGAAACTTGTTGGGAGTTCCATGCCTTTGTTTGATTCTAGATCTGCATCCTCCCTACCTTGAGTTTATGAGTAGGTTGAATGTGCATTTATGACTTTCACTCCACCTAACGAACCACATTAATGGCATTAATTGTCACTTCTCTTACATGTGTGGAATAGGTTTTAAAAGCTTTAATTAGGTTTATTATTGTTCATAAGATTATTTTGAAGTGTCTTCCATGACTTTGAGCTATAGATAATTTGAGAAATACGGGTTTTGATTGTGGGTGCATGTCAGGGAGCAATTTGGTTTCAAATTTCATCCTTTTCTGGTGCATTTAAGGTAGGCACGTCATTTTCCTTCTTTTTTTGTTCATGTTTTCTTTCTTTGTTGTTTGCATGTTTTTTTTGCATGTTCGTGAAGTTCCCTTTCACGAATCATTGTTGGTTTTGTTTTTTTTTTTTGTTTCTTTGTTGTTCCTGTTATTTTTCTATTTGTTTTTGTTTGTTTTGTTGACTTTTTTGGGTTGTTTTTCTTTTTCTCATTGTCATTTTCATGTTCGGTGGTTGTTTATTTTTGTTGTGCCCTAGTTCTTGTTTAGGGTTTTTATTTAGAGGGATTTTAGGGCTTTTAAACTGATCTAATCTATTTATAATCCTTATAAGTTATGTTTCACATTGATTTAATGATTAATTGTGGGTTTTGATGTCCTAATTTTGGTAAATCGATGTGTCATACAAATTAGGGTTTTTAGGGTAGACCATTGCAATGTTGTGTTTTAAGGTTTTTGAGTTTGGTCTTATTAATCCTTGGTTCAAGGATTGTCATGATGTCATTCTAAACAAAGCCCTAAGATTTAATTTGATTTAAGTACATGTGTTAATTATTAGATTTTGATGTTTGAATGGTGGAATTAGGTTTGGGTTTGAATGTGTTCTTGAAATGTTTACCTTCATTCGAGTTCAGATCTTGAAATGATTTCATCCTCACTCAATGATTGATTTTAGTTTTATGGTCTCTTTGTTCTTCACTAGAATCGGGTTCAAAATGGGGACTTAACTTGGAACTTTTGGTTAATTTCAAGTTTGAGTTTTGTTTCACTTCCAAATCCAACCTTTTGGTCATGTTGGTTGGTTGGTGTTAATTTAGGTTTTTCCTTTGTTCTTTGGCAGAAGTGGAACCAGGGTGGGATTCAAGATTGAAACTTTTGGTTAATTCTTTGTTTTGTTCCTATCCCAATTTTGGTTCTGAGTTCATTCAGTTCCCAGTTTTGATCCCACTAGTGTTGAATGTCATCTTGTTTCTGATTCTTCTTTAGCTTTTCCTTCGATAAATATAAAGTTTGGTTAAGTATAAGGAAGGAAGGGGAAGGGTATAAGAGGTATGGTTGGGTGTGATTACCTTCATGCTTTTAAGGATCTAATGTTGGGTTCTTTTTGCAAGAGTAGAAAATGTCAAGAATATCGGATGAAGCCTCTCAAAGGAGCTAACCAACAGAAAGCTCCAAACAAGGGGGAAAGCCAAAGAAGATTAAGCTTGAGAATTTACCTTATACATTAAGGTATAAGAATAGGGGTCCAACACCTACTACAAGCAAAGTGGAGACCTACAAGAAATCACTGATACCAACTTGGGGTAGTTCAACTATCAAGAAATACTGGATGAAATATTTGCAAAGGTAGTCATAGGAAGAACATTGAGGATCAAACAATCTAGTTAGGAACATGTGGTTGTCTTCCCTCTATTAGTATAGTGTCGAGAGTTAATTTTAACTATATCAGGAGCATTCAATCAAGCTACTAGGAAGTTCATGGATTCACAAGGGAATTCCATAATTGATTAGACTCCCCAGATGATACAATTCACATTTAACATGCCCGCACCTTAGAATCCAAGGTATTTGAATGAGTCTAAAGCATTGGTTGTGTACAATGAGAAAAAAGAGGAAAACATATTACAGGGTATGTGTAGGATCATGATGGGCCAAAAAGTTGTTATATGATGGGTATGTGGCTAATGACTATTTTTTTACCCAAAATTGATGAAACGAAAAAGGGTTTTTAAAGGAGATTCTCAGCTTTCCATCGATATAAATTATGCTTTACTTTGAATTTAATAAGTAATTATTATTCAATTTATATTCAAATTATGACTAAAGTCTTGATTGATAGGTTGATTGAAAAACATCTATAGCTTACAAATGGTATCACCATTTTTGAATCCAAAACATGCATCACATTCTATGTTTCTCATACTATAGGATCAAAAAAATAAAAATTGAATTTCATGAATTTTTGACCAAGTTAAGGTGGTTAGACATACAAGTTTTTATATTTTTAAAAAAGTTGTGATAAAAAATTCATAGATAATTATTTACTTGGAAGAAAAGACCTCTACTTATATCTAAAATATTATAAAAAAATATTATCATTTTATTGTGGTTAGGGTGGTCAGACAGACACGCACTTCTTATTTTTTCCCTGAAATTTAAGTACCACTACATTGAAATTTAAAATTTTCACCAAATAGATTTTATTTTTTTTAAACAAACCTAGTAGTTTAGAAACTGCATTCAACTTTCTACAGATTCTATTCTTACATATTTTTGAAATAATATAGATAACTTATTCAAATTTTACGTCAAGTTGCCTAACTCTGATTTTTCTAAATTTTTTTCCACTTAAGGGCCTGTTTTTCCATAATGATCCTACACATACCCTACATATGAACAAAAAGTGGGTGAGGACTAAAAATAAATCCCTACACAAACTCTTTGATAAACCCAAGAGATTGGATTTGACTCAGGAAGTTGGGGATATAATCATGATGCTATCAAGCGTCATTAGGAAGAGGTATGCTGCATGCTTTAAAGAATGCATGTTTCCATTCATTCACACTATTTTGGATGGTATTCAATAGTTTTAATGGTCTATGATCATATCAAAGGCCTTACATACTTAGATGATGAAAGTGAGGGAGACCAAGACATTCTTTATGGCATCTGATGAGCTCGAACTATGCTCATAATTTGAATATTATGATGTATTTTTAATACCCTTAGTCTTATTACTGATGATTTTTTTAACTCTTTGATTAAAGGATTTTTATCTAAAATCGGGTAGTATCCTATAGCAACACATTCCTATATTCCTGTAGCTTAACATCTCTATGTGTTTGTATTAATTGCCCTGTTTGACCTCTCGAATGACTGATATAATGCATGTGGTTTTTGGATAATGAAATGGATTTAATATGTGATTAATGAATGTGCATCGTGTTATTTACCACGTGTGCTTTCTTTTGCTTCTGTTGCCATGTGCATCGCAGGTTGTTGAAGGAAGCATGAATGAGTCAAAGCGCAACAAATCTCAAGTCTGTAGTAAAGTCCATTTCCAACAAGACATCGAGGTAGTTGTTCCACCAAAGACTCTTTCACCGAGTCGTTGGGAGGAAATCTAAATGATCATTAATCTAGGAAGAGTGGAATACTAAATTTTCTTTGAATCGTGTTGAACAAATATGCCTTCATTTATGAGAAGTTTGTTCCACGGTTTCAGGATGCATTTATGTCCACGTCTTTCTCTATTAGAGTTAGGTAGTTAGTTTCTTTTCTAATATAAATAAGTGTTCCTCTTGCGTGAGTGAGCAACAGAGTGTGTTAAAGTTAGTATTATAATGAGAAACAATGTTTTGTGTTAGTTTTCTTACAAGCAGAACAATCAATGTATATGATTCCAAGTTTATGAATAAAAGTTGATGAAGTTTTGAGTTCAATTCTTGCATAAACTAGTTGATTCTTGCTAAGGGGGCCCACTTAGTGAGTATCTGTAGTTAGTTATTTATCTCCTGTTGATTATAAGTTAGATTTCATTCTTGAAGGTTTCAGTGCAAACTCAGTCTTATATTGTTCCTGCAGCATCAGGAATCCATCCCTGTGTTTGTTCCTGTAGCATCAGGAATCCATCCCTGTGTTTGTTCCTGCAGCATAAGGCCAATTCATAGTTTGTTTCTTAGTAATAGTTGTCATGATTTCTGCTTTAATTAAGTTATGCTTAAGTTAAGAAGACTTTACATTACATTCCTGCAACATAAGTAGAATTCCTTCCAAGCATTTATTTTTGGTAAATTATGACTGAAACTAGTTCTTAGTGCACATACAGTGCCGCTCCATTTCAAGTATACGTTCCCTGGTTTGACAAAGTAAATGAATGGCCATAAGAAGATGTTAGTCACCTGCTAGAATGTCCAATTCCCAGGTTAGGATTTTCCATGACTTTTATATCCTTTTGTGGAATCGACCATTTTTGGCACCATTTTTGGGGATTATGTCAAGCTAAGAACCTATTATAGTCATTGTTAGCAAAAGTTTAGTGTGTTTATTCAAGAATTTTGAAATTCCTTCAATTTACGGTTAATTCTATTACATGCATAGAAGAAGAGATGTTGTAGGAAGATTCCTTCCTAACTTTCCATTCATTGATAACAATTCTGAACCAACTTATACTCTATTTGAGGAAGGAGGAGACCAATATATCAATCTATTTGCTGAAAACCTACTTGTTGAATTACCATTTGACCCAACTGATGAATAACCTCAAGAAAATCGATTTGTTTTAATACTCCATCAAGCAAATATGGCACGTAATCCACCTAATCGACCTCCTACTTTTGAATTCCCCATCATTGCTCAGCAAGATAATGACAACCTTAAAAATATTCCTTCTTCATTACTTCCCAAGTTCTATGGACTAGTTACAGAGGACCCAGACACTTTCTTGTTTGAGTTTGACATCCTTTTTCGCAGCTATGATTACACTTCAGATGCTCATAGGCTGAAGTTGTTTCCTGCTACTTTGAAAGAGGGAGCTCTTAGATGGTTTATGAGTTTGGGAAGGGGTGTTGTTGATAGTTGGGAAGCTATGCAAACAAAATTTCTTGAGAAATACAAGGAATATTGTAAGAGTGGTAGTAAGGGTGATGATATATTTAGAATTCAACAAAAGGAGGATGAAAGCCTGAGAAGACTATATCTCAAGATTCTTGTTTTCCCTGAAAAAGAATTCAGACCATACTCTCAATGAAGAATCTCAGAAACTACTTTTTCTAAGGGGAATCAGTGACACTTGTATAGATGCCCTGGATCTGATGGGAGGAGGAGATATAACCCAAATTCCTTGGGATGATATCAAGAAAATATGTTGCAACTACTGTCAAGCAATTGTTAAGAAGGGTAGAAGTCATCAAGCCACAGTGGGAAAGTATTCTACTAATGAAGTTTCACGGATGGAGATCACACATTTACTATTTGATTTCAAGTAGGATATCATAAACAACATGGTTACATAGTTGGATACTATGCAAGCTCAGAAGAAACATGAGGAAACTGAAGCAATCTTCACTAAGTTTTGTCCACATTGTAAATAGAAGAAAAATAACTACAGATGCAAGATGGTGGCTAACCTGGAGGCTAAGCAATTACCTACTGATTTTAAGATAGTAGAGGGTGATGATGACCAAGTATTCTTCGTTGCACAAAGGCGACCATGGGCTTAAAGAGAAGGTATGCCTCAAGACCCTTTGAATTTTGGTAATCCTTATTCTAATTACAATAACTAATGACAACCTACATATGACCCATCACCACCTTGGAATACTTCTCAACCACACTAGCCTAACTATTAGAGTCCTTAATGGGAATCTCCTCAAGGAGGTTGGCAAAAGTCACAAGTACAATGGACTCCACCCCAAGGTAATTGGTAGCAGAATCCTCAATGGAGAGGTTCTCAACAATAGCAGAACCAATCCCCTAGATCTCTGCAGCTTCCACAACCACAACCTTCGGCCCTCATGCCACCTCCTACAACACCTGCAACAAATACTCGGCCTCCAAAAGAAATGCCTATGCCTACTCAACCATTGCCAAATCCTAATAATAAGCAGTAGTAGCAACAATAACCTATGTATTTTGCAGAAGCCAATCAATATCCAGCTTATGCCCTGAATATTAATGATATCCATCTTAGGTCTAGAAACACTCTCCCTCCTCCATAGCCACCTGTAATTACAGAGATTCCAGACTCTACTTTTGAACAACCTACTGATCTTGCAGAACATATATCTGTATCAGATATTGTCTCTAAGGAGCCTGTCCTGCAACATTGAGCCAAACTGTCTTTTCCTCAGAGATTGCAAATTACTACATCCAAGTCTATGGAAGATCCTAATTTTGATATTTTTGGATCAGCTAAAGAATGTACACATTCAAATTCCCCTTTTTCAAGCCATTAAAGATGTCCCAGTTTATAGAAAAGCCATTAAGGAGGCCTATTTAAAGAAACCAGGAAGAAAGAAAAAGGATCCCCAAACTATCCGTGTTTTAGGACAGTTGGAAGATATTATGTTAGGGAAGATAGTCATTCCAAAATATACTAACCCTAGGATTCCTGTTGTAAAAATAAATATTAATGGCCAGATAGTAAAGAATGTTTTGATTGACCTTGGTGCAGCCATCAATGTAATGACCAAGCATACTATGGATTATTTGAATATCCTAACCATTCGGTCTACACCTACCATCCTACAACTTGCTAATAGTTCCACAATAACACCTGATGGAGTGGTAGAAGATGTCATTGTCATCCTTGAGTCTTGGAAATACCCAACAGATTTTATCATATTGCCCACTAAGGAAACTTTGGAAGGATATCCTATCATCCTAGGTAGACCATGGTTAGCCACAGATGATTCTTTTATAGGATGCCATTTAGGAGACATGATAATTTCTGATGGTCAGTCAAGAAATAAATTGGCTTTATACCCACCTGCCCAGCCTCAGCCAGACTTGTCTCAACCAATTTGGCTAGATTTAGGAGAGGAAACTGAAGAAGTCAATTCATTGGCTCAGCTAATGATGCTGCAAAGTAATCTATTTTTCAAGCTTCAGAGTGAGGATGGCCTACTTTTACACATTTTGTAGTCCAACTCTGATCTGAGTAGCCCATCTGTTCTAGAGAGCTGTCTTCAACAGTGTTTCGTATAACAACTGAATCCTGAGAGCCTGCCACCTAAACTTCCTACAGTTTATCACAATTTTCTTCCACATGAAATACAAACACCACCTTTATTAGCACCTCCATGAATGATCTTACCAAGCAAGTAGAAGTGTCTCCAGGCCACTATCTGAATATTAATAATAAGCTCCCTCAATCTCAACAAACTGCCCTAGTTACAATGCTATAGGATCAACATAGAGCTTTTGCATGAGACTATGGGAATATGAAGGGAATAGATCCTCAACTTTGTACTCATAGGTTCTACATTAAGGAAGACTGTTCACCTGTTAGGTAGCCTCAAAGAAGGATAAACCCAACACTCAGGAAAATAGTTAAAAAAGAGCTCCAAAAATTGCTTGATGTTGGTTTTATCTACCCCATTTCAGATAGTCAATGGGTATCTCCATTGGTGATTATTCCTAAAAAAAGTGGAAAATGGAGAGTGTGTAGACTACAATGAGCTAAACACAACAACTAAAAAGAATCACTTTCCACTACCATTTGTTGATCAAGTGCTAGACTCATTGTCTGGTAAAAAGTATTTCTCCTTTTTGGATGGATATAGTGGGTATAATGAAATTAGAATTTACCCTAAGGATCAAGACAAAAAAACTTTTACCACTCCATGGGGCACTTTTTCCAACTGTCTTACCTTTTGGCCTGTGTAATGCATGTGCAACATTTCAAAGGGCAGTGATCAATATTTTGCTGACATTTCTCATGATTCTATGGAGATCTACATGGATGACTTCACCACTTATGGAGTTACTTATAAAGAAGCATTAACAAATTTGGAGAAAGTATTGAAAATATGTAAGGAGCAAAATTTTTCTTTGAATAGTGAGAAGTGCTTTATGATTATGCAAGAGGGAATTGTTTTAGGCCATCATATCTTTCAAGTAGGAATTCAAGTTGATCCTACAAAAATAGAAGTCATTCTAACTTTATAAACACCTATGAAACAAAAGGATGTTAGAAGCTTCCTAGGAAATGTTGGATATTATAGAAGATTTATCAAAGATTTCAACAAAATAGCCAGTCCGTTATATGCCTTATTGACTAGGGATTCTAAATTTAACTCGATTGAGGCCTGTGACAAAATTTTCCTGCAACTTAAGAACTTACTCAGGCACCTGTTATTCAAGGACCGAAGTGGAGTTTTCCCTTTCATATACACACATATGCTTCTGATTATGCCATCGGGGAAGTTTTAGGACAAAAAGAGAATTCCATAGAGCATGCTATATATTTCATTAGCAAAAACCTTCAAGGCCTTGAATTAACCTATACAGTCATAGAGAAAGAATTGCTAGCAATTATGTATGCCCTGAACAAGTTTTGACATTATGTTATTGGTTACCAAATATTTGTCCATACAGATCATGCAACAATAAGGTACCTCATGAATAAGCCTGCCATGTCTGGTAGATTAGCAAGATGGCTCCTATTTTTGCAAGAATTTGATATCACAGTTATTGATAAGCCAAGTTGGGCTAATGTGGTGGCTGATTTCTTGTCAATACTTCAAACAACTATAGGTTTGCCACCCTTGAGGTAATTGATGACAACTTTCTCGATGAATATCTATTTTCTATTGCTACTCAAACTCCATGGTATGCAAATATTGAAAATTATTTAGTAGCCAACAAGATCCCAACCCACTTCTAACCAAAGGAAAGGCAATTGTTGGTAGAGAAAAGTTTTAACTTTTCATGGATTGCAGACTGTTTATTTTACATAGAACCTAACCAAGTCATAAGAAGGTGTGTTAGGGAAGATGAGACCTATGAAATTTTGCATGTCTGTCATGATGAACCATGTGGTGGGCACTTTACAGCCAAGAGAAAATCTATGAAAGTGCTTGCTATAGGATACTATTGGCCTACACTCCACAAAGATGTTGCAGCCTACACCAGAAAATGTGACAGATGTCAACGCATGGGGAGACCAACAAGGTTTGATGAAATGCCCCTATATCCTCAAGTGGTAGTCAATCCCTTTGAAAAGTGGGGCATGGATTTTGTTGGCCCTATTGATCCTCCATCCAATGGGAAATCATACATTTTAGTTTGCACTAATTATGTAACCAAGTGGGTGGAAGTGAAAGCAATGACACATGCCCATAATAATAAAGTTGTTGAGTTCTTGTATGAGCATATTTTTACTTGGTTTGGAGTCCCAAGGGAACTTGTTACTGATCAAGGATCTTAGTTTACATCAAACTTAATGATTGCATTGATGAATGATTACAAGGCCAGGCACAGAAAGTCTAGCCCCTATCACCCTCAAGCCAATGGTTAGGCAGGGGTTACCAATAGATAAATTGAGGCAATCCTTACTAAGACAATACACTTACATAAGAAGGATTGGAGCAGTTTCCTTCTTGAAGGAGTTTGGGCCTATAGGACAACATGGAAAAAAACTACAAGGTTCACTCCTTTTGAGTTACTCTATGGAAAAACTACCATGTTTCCAATAGAGTTTGAGCTAAGACCTTAATGACTGCTCTCCAACTTAACATTGATATTTTAGAAGCCCAAAAAGAACACATCTTGTAGCTAAATGCATTGGATGAAATAAGGAAAGCTTCCCTGCATTATATTGAAGCTATCCAGCAACAAAGAAAAAAATGGCATGACTAGCATATCAGAACTAAGCAATTCTCTGTCAGTGATTGGGCACTGCTCTATGACTCTAGGTACAAGGAAAATCAAGGTAAACTCACCACAAGATGGCTTGTTCCTTATGAAATAGAAAATGTGTTTGATAATGGTTCAATTTAGTTAGCTGCAATAGATCCTATCTGATTCAAGCTTCTAGTTAATGGACACCATCTTAGGTTGTATCATAAGCCAGTGTCCAAAGAAGAATCTATGAAGCGGTTTGTTTCAGATGCGGCCACTAATCTTCCTGCAGTAAAAGGCTTCATCCTTTCTCCTACAACATCTCTTTAAAATTCTACATTGCATGCCCATAATAAAGGTTTTCTTTTCAAGGAAGCCATTTTCTCCATTTTTCATCCATCACCACCATTCATTCCCTATTTTTCCATGTCACCCATCCATGTCATCCATCCTACTGTACTACCCTCATTTATGGTTTCAATTCTAGCTGTCATTTCATGCTGAGTTGTGATCTTTCCCAACATATACAAGCACTTATTACAAGGTACACGATATCTTTCATTTTCACATCGTTTATTTATTTCATTTATTCATTAATTGCTATGTACATACCAGTCATCATTGCCTGTTCTTCACCTATCCTTTCACACATGTGTGGACACATGCCAAATTTTTAGTAGGGGGCACGGATAATCCATTTTAACTTTTTCTTATGTCATTGTTACAACTGATTTTATTTTCTTGTACTTACCAAATATGACTACATTCTTTCATCCTAAACAACAATTAACTACTTGATTTGAGTAGTTTTTAACAATTATTTCATGCAATTATCCTTTGTGTCATTCTTGGAAAAGTAAAGAAAAGTGATAGTAGGGCAGAAAGAAGCAGGGCAGAAGAATTTTTTTGAATTTTTTAGAAGAAGTTTGAGTTTTAGGAATCTCAGCAGGGATAATTTGTGATTATGGGTGGCCAGTTAGTAAGACATGACCCTACAGCTCATGAACCCTTGACGCAAAATCCTCAAGCGGTTTAGGCATTCAGCAATTGCGGTTGGCTGAATTATTTTCTGAGGATAGATTCCTATAATGAGGAAGTTGTAGGTGAGTTTTTGAGAACTCTTTTAGAGGGAGAAGCTACAGTGTGGGGTTTGACAGTAGCCGTTACAGAAGAGCTGATTATAGAAGTAACTAGGCTTCTGGCGATAGGAGAAAATTTTCCTTTAGGGAGAGATGTTGTCTCTACTAGGGTAGAATTCACAATACCAACAAATGGACCCTTGGTGGTTTCCAAACAAGGATGCAAATGGCTGTCACTACCTCCTCCATACTTGGAATATGCCACCTTCATAATTAGGCACTTGAATAGTGAGGGACATTTTTCCTATTTGCATTCCTATCATTTTAAACTATTGAGTCATATGAGGCAAAATTTAGCTGTCAATGTCCAAATTTTTTGTTAAACCTTTTGAAACATTGTGCTCATGAAACCCAGAGGGGTAGGGACAACTCTATCACCCATCTTTTCCTCATTAAATTCTTGATCGAGCATTCCCTGAGGGATGTATCACCTCTTTCTTGGTAAGAATTTGTTGCCCAGAAGGGTCTACAACCTCTAGAGCCTCCTAGAGAACTCCCTGCATAGCACAAGAAAAATAAAAAGAGAGTAGAATCTACAAGTAGGGAAGTAGAGCAAGAATCATTTGGTCCTGCAACACTTAGTCCTATAGCCTCCACACCAGACCCCTCTACCCAAGTACAAACCAGGTCTGTTGGTAGAAAAGGAAAAGGGAAAACAAAAGTAGGAGAGTCATCTAGGGCAAAACAAACCCCATAATCTGACCCTCATGTTCAAAAGCAAAAACATTCTACTCCACTTTTTTCTGCACCATCTTCCCTTGTAGCAGTTTCTCCTGTAGCAACACCTGTTGCCATTGTAGTTTCACTATCATCTTCTCCTACTGAGTCTGAATCCTCTAGGCAGGTTAGAAAGAGGAAAGCCATGAAAGTGTCTTTTGTATCTGTTACTTTAGAAACATTGCCAAAAAGAGTTTCATCAAGGAAACAACATAAAGTTACCTCAACCTCCGTTCAACCTGAAATTATAGTGATTCCTGAGGAATTTGAAGAATTCAGTCATGATGTTTCTTAGAATGTATCTGAGAATGTTCCATAAATTCCATCTGTTATTTCTGGGGAAGTGTAAACTGAGACAGTGGAAGTTGAGGAAGCACAATATGGTAGTGGTAATGAAAGGGGAATGCCAAGTCTTGGTGACTTGGCTGAAATAGTTATTCAAGTTTAAGAAGAAACACAATCTCCTCCTAAGCAGCAATAGGAGTCCATCTTGCAGCAAGAGGAAGAACAACTTGAACAATCTAAAGTGTCCAATGAAACCCCATTACCCCCTGAAACTTGTCGAGCATTGGTTGTTTATAAAAGGACATTATTGATTGAATATTTGGAATATCTTAGGACTACATGGAGGCCTGTTACATTTCAAACTTTGAATTTCTACCATTTACCTAGAATTGAAATTCAACAAAGTCTTTGGGAAGAAGAAAAGAAAAAATTGAAAAGGGAAACTGAAAGACAAAAATAGGAAATTCAAGAAATGAAGGAGAAAATGGATGAAATGGTGAAGATAACTGGTAAAATTATGGAATGTAGACCACCACCTAGGGTATATGCTATTTTCCTTAAAGAGAAATTTCTTTGGTTCTAATTGATGAGAATTTCAAGAAATTTAGACCCTGTCATTCACACAGCTAAGGAATTTTATGATGCATATCAAGTAGCACCCAGTTGGCTGAAAAAATCTTTATGTGAGTTTTATTTGCATGTTTTGCTAATTCCCTCTGAAACGGAGTGGAATCCACTTCTCTACATTGGTGAAATTCATCTAAGGTCACTCATGTCTTGGGCATCAAATGAAACTAACTATGGAAGACAATTAGAGGCTTATGAAGAGGCTGAAAGGAATGAACCTATTCCATTACGTCCTAAAAGCTCAACTCCCCACACAATTCTAAGAACTTGGCTTACTGTTGTGTATGGATTCAATGATCAGATAGAAAGAATGAAAATATTTGATATCAGGAAGTAGGTGTATGATGAGTTCAAAGACCAAACATATCTATTTTTGAAGATTTCATCTTCCAAAATTGAAACAAGATGGGAAAAACTAACTATTGGTCTAAGGAAATATGAGCCTCATAGCCCTCTGAACTTTAAGGAAGCCATTAGAAGGTCAAAGAAGTATATGCAACTTGGTCTCTAGAGAAGGTTTGAGTTATGGTTACCATTAAAATTTTGACCTTGAGTTTTGATGTAGCCACTTTACCCTTATTGGGCTACAGATGTTAATGAGGATGCAAAAACCTGCAGGTATGAGAGATGACAAAGTTTCAGAGGTTTCTACTACAAATTCATAACTTCAATACAAGGCCATACTACTCCTACTGATTTTAGAGAAACAACTAGAAATCTTAATACTAGAGGACCATCATTAGGATAAGTAGGGGGAAAATGATGAGCTCGAAATATGCTAATAATTTGAATATTATGATGTATTTTTAATACCCTTACTCTTATTGCTGATGGTTGTTTTAACCCTTTGATTAAAGGATTTTTATCTAAAATTGGGTAGTATCATGTAGCAATACATTCCTATATTCTTGTAGCTTAACATCTCTATATGTGTCTATATTAATTGCCCTGTTTGACCTCCCGAATGACTGATATAATGCATGTGGTTTTTGGATAATGAAATGGATTTAATATGTGATTAATGAATGTGTATCGTGTTATTTTCCACGTGCTTTCTTTTGCTTATGTTGCCATGTGCATCGTAGGTTGTTGAAGGAAGCATGAACAAGTCAAAGTAATAGATCTTGGCCCTGAAGAAAGTCCATTTCCAGCACGACATCGAGGAAGTTGTTCCAGAAAAGACTCTCTAACAGGTCATTGGGGAGGAAATCTAAATGATCATTAATCTAGGAAGAGTGGAATACTAAATTCTCTCTGAATCGTATTGAATAGATATGCCTTCATTTATGAGAAGTTTGTTCCTTAGTTTTAGGATGCATTTATGTCCACGTCTTTCTCTATTAGAGTTAGATAGTTAGTTGCTTTTCTAATATAAATAAGTGTTCCTCTTGTGTGAGTGAGCAACAAAGTGTGTTAAAGTTATTTTTATAATGAGAAATAGTTTTGTGTTAGTTTTCTTACAAGCAGAACAATCAATGTATATGATTCCAAGTTTATGAATAAAAGCTGATGAAGTTTTGAGTTCAATTCTTGCATAAACTAGTTGATGCTTGCTAAGGGGGCCCACTTAGTGAGTATCTATAGTTAATTATTTATCTCATGTTGATTCTAAGTTAGATTTCATTCTTGAAGGTTTCAGTGCAAACTCAGTCTTATATTGTTCCTGTAGCATTGGGAATCCATCCCTATGTTTGTTCTTACAGCATAATGCCAGTTCATAGTTTGTTTCTTAGTAATAGTTGTCATGATTTCTTCTTTGACTAAGTTATGTTTAAGTTAAGAAGACTTTACATTACATTCCTGCAGCATAAGTAGAATTCCTTCCAAGCATTTATTTTTGGTAAATTGTGACTGAAACTAGTTTTTAGCGCACATACAGTGCCACTCCATTTCACGTATATGTTCCCTGGTTTGACAAAGTAAATGAACAACCATAAGAAGATGTTAGTCACCTGCTGGAATTTCCAATTCCTAGGTTAGGATTTTCCATGACTTTTATATCATTTTTTGAAATTGACCAGCATCCAAGGTTGTGTATTTTGCAAGAAGGAGAGGTCTCTTTACTAGTTTAAATATAGTTAGATTCTTGGGAGAAGCTCCTAATGAAAATAGGGTCTGGGATCATTATGATCAACTTACCTTGTAGATCTCATAGTTGCACTTTAGAAGTGTAAATGATGCATTTCTTTATGTTATCATTAATCAATTGACCTAGGATGTAGGATTTAGGTTGACTAGGGATGCCATGGGCTTTATTGTTGAATGGGGAAGTTGGTATATTCAATACCCCAATTTTATATACTTCCAGCTGTATGGATTTGATGAGCACCCTCACTTATTGCCCATGTGTTGCAGTAACAAAATTGTACTCATGGAATCTATTTATCAAGAAATAGGTGTTAATCTAGGGTTTGGCAACAAGCATAAGGTAGGCTGCCCTAAATTTTTGCTGAAGTTAGGTGAATATATCTATGCACATAATGTGGTAGCCAAAGTGATTAATGATGAGTTAGTCAAATTAAAGGGTATGTGCAGGATCATGGTGGGCCAAAAAGTGGCAATATCATGGGTATTTGTAGGGTATGTGGCTGACGACTTTTTTTTAACCCAAAATTTATGAAACGAAAAGGGTTTTTAGAGGAGATTCTCAACTTTCCACCAATATAAATTATTCTTTAATTTGAATTTAATAAATAATTATTATTTATTTTCTATTAGAATTATGACTAAAGTCCTAATCGATAGGCTGATTGAAAAACATCTATAACTTTCAAATGGTATCACATTTTTTGAATCCAAAACATGTGTTACATTCTATGTTTCACATACTATAGGATTAAAAAAAGAAAAATAAATTTCATGAAGTTTTGACTAAGTTAAGGTGGTCAGACATATGATTTTTATATTTTTTAAAATTTGTAATAAAAAATTCATAATTAGTTATTTACTTGGAAAAAAATTACAAAAAAATATGCATCACATCCAAAAATGAGTTCTCTACTTATATATAAAATATTATTAAAAAATATTATCATTTGATTATGGTTAGGGTGGTCAGACAGACACCTACTTCTTATTTTTTCCCTAAAATTTAAGTACTACTGCATTGAAATTTCAAATTTTCACCAAATAGGTTTTATTTTTTTTAAATAAACCTAGTAGTTTAGAAGCTACATTCAATTTTCTATAGATTCTATTCTTACATATTTTTGAAATAATATACATAACTTATTCAAATTTTTACGTCAAGTTACCTAACATTGATTTTTCTAAATTTTTTGCCACTTGAGGGCCTATTTTTTCCATGATGATCCTGCACATACCCTAAAGTTGGGATTATATACTACAAGGAAGCATTTTGATCCAAAGCATAAGATGTAGGATTTACTTCCTATAGTTGAAGAGAAGCACTTCAATATTTTGGAGAATTTTTGGGTAAACCTTCAAGATGATTATGACTCGAGGAAAATGAACTGAGAAAGATTGCCACTCCCTTTGATGATTGAACTCAAAGTGAAAGAAGACATTCTTGACACATTGATGGATGATGGAGTGATCTTGGATCCTGCCCGTGAAGTTGAGAATATAGGAACTAAGAACTTAGACCCAGTGAACTGGAATGAGGAAGAAATCATTGAAATAAAACAAATTTCTAGACCGCTCTTGGACAAAAGAATTCAATGGGTGTTATTGAGGACAAAGGAGTCAGTAGCTCAAACTTGAAAGAAGAAGAAGGCTACCCAAGGATATCAAAGGAGTAAAAGGAAATTTTCTCCAAAGGAGTAGCTGGAATTCGTTCCTCCTACTTCTAGAGAGGAACAAAATCCAATGGTGCTTACTCAAGATATACTTGAAGAACAAGAAGGGGAGGTTGTTGTCAATGTAGAAGGAGAGGGAACATCTCATCCCATTGCATCAACAATTGCTGCAGGGGAGAGCTCTAAACCTCCTACGATTGAGAAAACTATTGGAGAGGTCCCAACTAAAATTCTAACAAAGGAGCTTGAATTATCAAAATGGAAAGAGTTTGAGGTGGAGATTCACGATGCAGAAATAGATTCATAAGCCACCTGCTCTGACAAGGAGGCCCCAAGGGATCAAACGGTAAAAAAGAGGTAAGTACTGAACATATCCTCACCCTTGAGGATCAGTAAAACTTATTTGAAGAGACTAAGAAGGTTGTTGATGATAAGTCCCAAGCCGAGGCAACTACCAATGAACAAGGAGATGGTGATTCCCTAGCCAAGACTGAGGAATTGGAAAGGATACAAGTAGAGAAAGAAGACTTGTTGTTGCAGCAGAACGAACATGAATTGAAAATGAAGATAGATATTGACAAGGTTGCTTTGATTCAAAAAATTCATGAATTAGATGAAGAGAAAGCCAAACAAAAGAGAGAAAGGGGGGCCTTACAGGCCAAGTTTAAAATGATTGAGGAGGTTTAGAAGAAGAAAGATGAGGAGGAAGACCTACAAAAAGAAAAAAGAAGATAAGGAAGCAATAGAGCATGAGAAGCAAGCTAAAGAGATATTAGATAAAATAGAGAAACTACAAAAAAAAAAAAGAAGAATTGTTGAAAGAAAGGAGAATTGAAGAAGAAAGATTAAAAAAGGAGTTGGAAGTAAAGAGGTTGGAAGAGGAGAAAGAGAAGGAAGAGAGGGAGAAGCAATAAGAGGTTGATTCTCAACCAAGGACTACAGTATGGTAACCTCTTTCCCCAACTACTTCTTCAAATCACATGATCACTCCACCTGCTACCCCTACATGGTTAAAATTGGACTTGGAGAAGAAGAAAATAGTGCAACCCCAACCATTGGATTGGGACAATATGATGAAATAATTTGAGAAGGAAAGGCTAAGGAAAAAGGTGAGAATCTTTCATTCCACTAGACTCACAAATACTGGTGAGCTTATTGTTGAATGTGCCATTCCCATGCTTGAAAAGGATAAACAAGATATGCAATTGGTTGATTACAAATTAGGAATTGTAATCCTAGGAAGGCCAACAAGGAACCAAAAAATGAATTTTATTGACATAGCGGCATCATCCACCAAATCTAGGATGATAAAGGATAGGTAGAGGAAGGATGAGCTCAAGGGTCAATTGGATCAACTTCATAAATTCCTTAAGGATGTTACTACTTCTCATAATCAATAGGTTGCAACTCCGGATGCCCTAGTTTTATTAAGAAAAAATGAAGTGGAGGATCTTATACAAATTAGCAATAAAGTAAGAATGCTTGATAAGTGGGTATAAAAATTGAATGAAGAAATTGATGAAACATTGGTTGCAGGTTTCACAATTGATGAAAAAGCATTACAATTAATTGAGGAAATAGATGCTCATGTTGTTTCCTTGGAAAAAGAAGAAGAGGAATGTAGAGGATACATTCAAAAGTTGAAAGAAATTGGTAAGCTCCTAAAGCAGACTCTTTTAGAGCAGTCAATACTAGAGGAAGATAATTAAGGATTCTTGGAGAAAACTAAGGATATCGTAAGATTCAGGTCTTCCTTCATTTATCAACATAAAGATCATATTCAACAAGTTGGGAAGGACTTAAATGAGTAGGTTGATGAAGTAGAAGCAATAATTTCCATCTTAGCTAATGTTGATATACATGTGGAAAATAATTTATCTCTTGATAAGTTGAAAGGAAAATGGAATGATAGGTTCTAAGAAATAATGCAAAAGGGAGATGATGATGAAAGTTTATTGTTGGATCGACATGTTGATATTAGGGATGAAGTGAGGGCTACTCAGAGAGAATTGATGAAAATGAAAGATATTCATGAGATAACTACTATAGAAGTGAGAAGAAACAAGTTTGAAGATAGTTGGCTTGATGGTCATGATGTAGCTACGGTTTAGCAAGTATTTAGTGCTTATGATGAATATGTCTAGGAATAGGATGCAAAAGAATGAGCTAGCACATGAAGCTTCTTTCCAGCTAGGTCCCTAAAGCCTCGTCAATGATGCAGTTAGTTTCCCTTTTCTTCAATAGGCCAAAGATGGTTTCAAATCCCTAAATTCCTGCAACTTATCCCTCTTCTTTTGGTGAGTTTTGGATGATGATATGCTCCTAGTCCAAGGAAAAAATTTATGGGGCAGCACTTATCTCTGTTTTGAATCACTTTCTTAAGATTTTGGATCTCTTATTTTGTAGCTTTAGGCCATATCTACTTGTTGAGTCTTGAGGACTATAAAGAGGGTTTAGAATGACATTGTAAAGGTTGATTGATTGAAGTTAGATTATCCACCTTAGAGGAGATTGATAGTGATAGTATTTAGTGTTAAGTTTTAAAATTTCATGCAAGATACTTTGATACTATTTATTATAGGTTATGCAATTTTAATTTATGTTCAATAGTTTTAGTGATGATGTCAATGAACAATAGTAATCTATGTGCTAGTGGATTTTTTTGTGCACAAATGGTTCTTATTTGATGAAATATCAATAAAAGGATATGGATTTCAAGCTATTTTGTTGAATTGTCTATGAGTGTGGATTTATTTACATCTGTTGATCTGTTATTTTGATTAATTAGTAGATGTGTTGTGATATTTTGGAAATGAAGTTGTTGTGAATGATTAAGGAAGTTGTATTTTGCATTATGGATGTATGTAATGTTATATCTAACACTCTGGATTGCATCATATCGTGGTTTCAATGGATTGGTATTACACTCATTATTTGAATGCATGTCTGGATTTGAATAAGTTAACATTTGTGATTTACTATTTCAAGGCTCTAGATTATCTTTTTATGTTTCTTTTAAACCCCCAAATTTTAGATTTCTTAACAGATTTCAATTTGTATCCTTCTTACTAGTAGGCCCCTTGCATATTAGAACCATAGTTGACCGCTTTGTGAAATATTAATTTTGTGAACCAACATCAAGGACCTTGGAAGGTGATCAGTTTAACTACTGGTTTTCTTTTTCAAGAGAGGTGAGTTGTTTATATCTTACCTGCATGTTGGGTGTCAATTTGGCATATCAACACCTTTCAAGTCTCTCTCTCTCTCCATCTATCTCTCTTCCTCTCTCCTCAAGTATCTCTCTCCTTCTCTCTCTCCATCTCCCTCTTAGGTCTCTCTCTTTGGTCCCTACCACTCCATTTCCCTCTCCCACTCTCCATCACCCTCTCACTCTCCATCTCCCTCTCTTCCTCTCTCCCTCTCTCTCTCTCTCCATCTCTCTAAAGTATCTCTCTCTCACACACACACTCTTTCTCTCTCCATCTCCATCTCAGATCTCTCTCTCTCCCACTCTCTCTCTCCTCTCTCCCTCCCTTTCTCCCTCTCAATTCCCTCTCCCTCTCCCTCCCAATATTTATTTGTCTCTGTCTCAAGTCTCCCTCCTCCCCCCCTCTCTCTATCTCAAGTATCTCCCACTACCTCCTCTCTCTCTCTCCCACTCTCTCTTTCTCTCTCTCCTAGGTCTCTTCGATTCCCTCTCTCTTCTCTCATGTCTCCCTCTCTCACTCACACTCTCCATCTCCCTCTCAGGTCTCTCTCCCCCACTCTCTCTCAAGTCTTTCTCTCTCTCTCTCTCACACACACAGTCTGTATGTCTCTTTGTCTTTGTCTCTCTGTATCTCTATCTATCTATCTTTGTCTCTCTCTCTCTCTTTATCTCCCTCTTAGGTCTCTCTCCCACTCACTCTCTCCCTCTCTCATTCCCTCTCTCCATCTCAAGTCACTCTCTCTATCTCTATCACTCTATATATCTCTCTCTCCATATCCCTCTCCCTCTGTCTCTCCATCTCTTTGAATTCTCTATCGCTCTCTTAGGTCTCTCCCACTCCCTCTAAGGTCTCTCTCTCTCTCTCACACTCAAACTCTCGAGGGTCTTTCTCTCCCTCTCTCTCTTAGGTTTATCCTTCCCACATAACTAGATCTCTCTCTCTCTCCCTCTCTCTCCCACTCTTTCCCTCTAAAGTCTCTCTCTCTCTCTCTCTCTCTCTCTCTCTCTCTCTCTCTCTCTCTCTCTCTCTCTCCTCCCTCCCTCCCTCTCTCTCTCCCTCTCATGTCTATCTCCTCTCCCTCCCTCTCCTCCATACCCCCTCTCTCTCTTTCTCCCTCTCCTCTCAAGCATTCTCTTCCCATCCCTCTATCTCTCTCCCCCTCTCCCTCTCTCCCTCTCTCTCTCCCCCCCACTCCCTCTCTCCCTTTCTCCCTCTTAGGTCTCTCTCAAGTCTCTCCCACTCCCTCTCTCTCCCTCTCTCTCTTTATCTCTCTTAGATCTCTCCCACTCTCTCTCTCTCTTCTCTCATCTCTCTCACTCTATCTCTTACTCACACTAACACTCTCCATCTCCCTCTCATGTATCTCTCTCCCACTCTCTCTAAAGTCTCTCTCTCTCTCTCTCTCTCTCTCTCTCTCTCTCCCTTCAGCTCCCTCTTAGGTCTCTCTCTATCTCTCCCACTCTCTCTCCCTCTCTCATTCCCTCTCTCCCTCCCAAGTCACTCTCCCTCTTACTCTCTCTATCAACTTTGTCTCACTCACTCCCTCTCGCTCTCAAGTCCCTATCTCTTTCTCACTCACTTTCCACCTCCCTCTTAGGTCTCTCTCTCCCACTCCCTCTCTCTCTCTGTTGTATCATTCCCACCTTCACTAGATAACTCTCTCTCTCTTTCTCCCTCTCTCTCCCTCTCTCTCCCCCCTCTCCCTCTCAATTCTCTCTCCCTCTCTCCCTCCCTCTCCCTCCCTCTATCTATCTTCTCTCTCTCTCCATATATGGTCTATCTCTCTCCCTCCTTCTATCTCTATCTCTCTCCACCTCTCTCTCTCTCCTTCTTTCTCCCTCTTTGTCTCTCTCACACACACTCCATCTCCCTCTTAGGTCTCTCTTCTTCCCCTCCCTTTCCTAATTCTGTCTCTCTACCTCTCCTCCTTCTTCTATCTCTCTTCTTTCTTCTTTCTCCTTTCTTCTTCTCCCTCCCTCTCTCATACCTCTCCCTCTCCCTCTCAAGTCTCTATATCCTTCCTTTTATATACCCTCTCTCTCCCTCTCTCTGGCAGCCCCCACTCCATATCCCTCTCTCCTTTCTCCTCTCCCCTCCATTTTAACCCCTCTCTCTCTATATCTCCTCCTAGATTCTCCTTTAATTCTCCTCTTCCTTTCCTTGTGTCTCTTCTCTCAGTATCTCCTTACTCCCTCCCTCTCTCTTCTTTCTCTTTTATTAAAGTTCTCCCACTTCTATCTTTCATAGTCTCTTCTCTTTTCTCTCCCTCCTCTCTTACTCACATCTCACACTCTCTATGTCCTCTCTGTGATCTCTCTCTATCTCACTCTCTCTCTCACACACACACGCATTAATACACACACACACACACACACACACCCCTTCTCTTCTCTTTGTCCCTTTTCCCCTCCTCTCCCTTTATCCTCTCCCTCTCCCTCTCCCTCTCCCTCTCACTCTTTATCCCACTTTCCCTCTTAGGTCTCCCACTACTCCTCTCTCTCTCTCACTCACTCACTTTCCACCTCCCTCTTAGGTGTCTCTCTCTTCCACTCCCTCTCTCTCTCAGGTGTCTCCTTCACACCCTACAAAACTCTCTCTCTTAGGTGTCTCCTTCCCACCCTAACTAGATAACTCTCTCTCCTCCCATCTCTCTCCCTCTCTACCTCCCTATGTCCCTCCCTCTCGCCCTATCTAGTTTTTCTCCCTCTCCCTCCCTCTATGAATCTCTCCCTCTCTCCCTCTCAAGTATCTCTCCCTCCCTCCCTCTATCTATCTCTCTCCTTGTCTCTCTCTCTCTCCCTCAAAAGTAAGTTGATATTGGGAGAGAGAGAGAAAGGGATAATGACTTTAGATGGAGAGAGGGAAGGAGAGAGGGAGAGAGAGAGGGGGGAGAGATATCTAAGAGGGATATTAAGAGATAGAGAGAGATAGAGTGTGTGTGAGAGAGAAAGAGAGAGAGAGAGAGACTTGAGAGAGAGAGGGAGAGAGAGAGACTTGAGAGAGAGAGGGAGACAGAGAGACTTGAGATGGAAATGGAGAGTGTGACTAAGAGAGATTGAGAGAGACATGAGAGAAGAGAGAGGGAGTGTGAGAGACCCAAGAGAGATATATAAAGAGAGAGAGGGATATGGATATGTAGAGGGAGAGGGAGTGGGAGGGACCTGAGAGCGCGCGAGAGAGAGAGAGAGAGAGAGAGAGAGAGAGAGAGAGAGAGAGAGAGAGAGAGAGAGAGAGAGAGAGAGAGAGAGAGAGAGAGAGAGAGAGAGAGAGAGAGAGAGAGAGAGAGAGAGAGAGAGAGAGAGAGAGAGAGAGAGAGAGAGAGAGGGAGGGAGGGAGAGAGAGAGAGAGGGGGATGGAGAGTGACAGGGAGATGGAGAGGGAGTGGTAGGAACCAGAGAGAGACCTTAAAGGGAGATGGAGATTGAGAGATATAGGGAGAGAGATACTTGAGAGTGAAAGAGGGTGAGAGAGATAGAGGGAGGGAGAGAGAGAGAATTGAGAGGGAGAGAGGGAGAGGGAGATGGAGAGAGACTTGAGAGGGAGAGAGGGAGTGATAGAGGTGGAGAGAGTGGGAGAGAGAAAAAGACTTGAGAGGGAGAGAGTGTGAGCGTGAGTGTGAGTGAGACGCTGAGAGAGAGAAAGAGGGAGTGGGAGACAACAAAGAGAGAGAACTTGAGAGGGAGAGAGTGCGAGCGTTAGTGTGAGTGAGACGCTGAGAGAGAGAAAGAGGGAGTGGGAGACAACAAAGAGAGAGAGAGTGGGTGGGAGAGACTTGAGAGAGAGAGGCCTAAGAGGGAGAGAGGGAGTGGGAGAGACTTGAAAGAAAGACCTAAGGGGGAGAGAGACTTCAGAGGAAGAGAGACTTCAAAGGTAGGTAGAGAGAGAGAGGGAGAGGGGAGATGAAGAGTGAGATGGAGATGGAGAAGGGGAGAGAGGGAGAGAGAGTGGGAGGGACCTAAGAGAGAGAGAGTGAGAGAGAGAGAGAAGGAAGGAAGGATGGAGAGAGAGGTAGAGATATATGTCTAGAGCTCAAGGAGAGAGTGTGAGAAATATAGGTATAAAGAGGGACAAAGAGAGAAGAAAGAATGGAGGGATAGATCTAGAGCTTAAGGGGAGACATAGTGATATATAGAGAGATAGAGAAAGGGATAGAGAGATATAATTATTTATGAAGATTTGTTCATATCCTTTCTAAAAAAAATAAAAATATTTCATTATTCATTAATTTTTCTAAATTTTCAAGTATTTTGAGATGAGTGTTAAAAAAAATAATGAGAAAAAGACTTTGCATGTGAAAGTAGTGAGCATTTGATGTTTCAAAAATGAAATATGAAGTTCAAATTATTATTTCATTTTTTTTTTGTACAATATAGAAACACCACCTATTCCATTGTGTAGATCTCTTAATTGCCTTTCCAATGCCTATAAAAAGTTAAAATTTCAATAAGAAACACAAAAATTATTCCAATTTTACTAAACAGGGTTTTTCAAGTCTTCAAAATGGATATTTGTTTTTTTTTTCAAAACAATGGGTTCCTGCTTTCCAAAACACATATCCATTTTGAAAAATAAAATGGGTATCCATTTTAGTTTGGTATTAGCAAACCAAAACGAATATTGTACCCAAGCTTACAAAAAGTCAAAGTGGAAATTTCACATTTGTGGGTGTGTTAAAAACACCTATTTTTCACATCACCATTTTTTGGACCCCCATGATCTTGCACAAAACCTCTTCCCACTAGGTTTTCTATCTTTCTCCATTTTTATAAGAGATTAAATTATAATTGGTAACCTTACCAAGCCTCGTAGTTGGGACCCATTGCTTTTGTTCCCACCTAAGTTATACTTAAGGGGGGGTGGGGGGGTGTTAGTGTATTTATTTTTATACACATAGGCTTTAAGCCTACTTAGATGTCCATGAAATTACACATGCAAGGTGTCAAGTTATTTAGGAGTTTTATTGAGGTTTCAACTCACTTTTGACACCTTGTGGTACTTTAGTGGTAGGAAAAATTTCCACCACTCCATCAATATGGAGTCCTTTCCTCATTTCATGGAGATTGGGTGTGTTTTATCTTGCCTATTTATGTGCATCTTATTCAACAAATAAACCAGTCGAGTCTATGCAATTTTTTTCAAGTGCTTGATAACCAATCTTTGTGTTTGTTGGTTTGTAAAAATATTTCCATTTTTGTACTGTTCAAGTTGCACTAGTCATTTTTTATTTCTAAGATTAGATATCATCAAATTTTTTAATTGTGCATCCTTTTTATGGGTGGTTGGACACTCATAAACTAGGGTAACTTGTACAAAATCACTTCACCTCTTCTAAAATGATTTTTTTACTCCAAAAGAAAAACTAACTTCCCCAAGATCTATTTCACCAAGGCATGACATACATGATAACTTGATAATCATGTTTGTTGTTCCAATTCAAGGGGCATATGATATGATGCTTGAATTTTAGTTAGCACATTTTCCAATTGAATAAATTAGGTAGAGCTATGATATTTTCCCTTCAGAATAAAATAATTAGAGATAACCAATTGATTAGATTTATAATTGCACAAATAATTTAGATTAGTAAATATTTCAAACTTGTAATTATGTAAAATTTATTCTTTGAAATTTCTATGAAAATAAGATTTTTAAATCTACTCTAAATATAAATAATTTGTTAAAAATTTATAAAATAAATAATGATAATAAGAAAAAATGTGATCAATTTCTTATAATGAATCAAATTCTAACCCTATTAAGATGATGAAACTCTTGAATATATAAATTTTGTTGATGAATATTTCACTCAATTAGGAGCACATAGATCTAAATATACTATGAAAGAAATAAATTATTGAGAAAAATATATATTCCACATGCACCTATTTCATACATAACCTCCCCTATCACTCAATTTATTTCTAGGTAATCTTGTGTAAAATTTCATCAATATAAGGTGAATTATATAGGTCCAATTCGAAATAACATAATTTACATTTGTTGGAGAACTTAAAAACCTATAAAACTATACAGAAAATATGAAAAATATAAAATTATGTTGAAAAATCATGCACTAAACCTTCTATAGAGTTTCAAATATTCATTTATAGCTTAATAATTTACAAAATTTCCTTTTATATCCCAACTGGGGGAAGAAAATAAAATTTCAAGTGTATATCAATGATTGTAAGTAAAAATATCATGTGTTAAAATTACCTTTTATTAAATATTTTTAACAATGGTTTCCTTCACTAAATTTTTTATCTCTTATGTCATCCCTATGTGAAAATAATAAGATCACAATTTTCAAGGTTAACTTATCTCTTAACATATCTCCATGTGAAAATATCCACCTTAGTTTGGTTGTTAAAGAAAAATTTACAAGGTTTTTTTTTTAAAAAAAATAATACATAGTTCTTTTAATAATGCCCTTAAAATCCCATGACATGTTACCGGGTTCATTTCTAAGGAAATGGTCTTCCTTAGAACATGTAGAAATATTATGTAGCATGGTTCTTAGAATAAATTTTAAGATAGTTGTTGACACAAGATATATATTCTTTCACCATAAGAGTCATTTAAACTTGCAAGTTTTTCATTATTATAGCCAAGTAAGCTATGTAGTAGTAATAGTCTCTTGACATGTTTGTCTCCATGAATCAATCTATTATAATAGGTTTTGAAAGTAGTACGCATACTCCTAATACCATTATATTTCACTTCATATAATTCCATACCACCCATCATGCCACTCTTTTAGGAATATCATCAAGCATCATTGAAGGTTGTTTTTCTTCATAGACAAAAAGGGTTCAAATTTTAGGATCTCTATCTCAATTTAATATTATAATAAACCTCTCTCTTTCAAAATATTATCATTTTGGAAATATCCTTGCATGGTTATTTTATCCTTTCATATATCTTATTAGCCCATTTCCTCTCCTAGGTTGAGGTAGTCATGGCATCAAAATAGGATCATAAATATTTATATGTAGCAATGATCAACAATAATCAACAAGGTCTTGGAAAAAAATGGATCTAGAAACATGGCTTCCAAGCACTCGAGGCACTCTAACGACTATTTTTTTGAGAGGGATAGGAATCCTTTGTCTAGTGGCTTTCACACCTACAATAGGCAGCCTGCTTGGCATGGACCCAATGGGAATCTTTTTTGGAAGCATGCAAGAAAACAATATTAATGGTGTGAGGCATAGATTTTCCAAGCCAAATTGGGTGCCTTTTCACTTGCATGGGCCCTTGAATAGAGACAAGAAAACAATATTAGATATCTATGAAGATGATAGACAAGAGAATGTGGAGAAGGAAATTTTGCATGGGAAACAATGTGAGACAAAGTTAGGATTTCTAGATCAATTCGATAAAGAGACTAAAGCAGAATATAGATATAATAAAAAAGCAGTTTTTTTGGAGGCTAAGGTAGCAGAAAATGAGAATTCTAATAAAAAGAAATATTTATGGCTCAACCAGGCTTGCATAAAAATAAGAATACTAATAGAACCCGTCATCTTGCAAATGGCCAAGCAAGACAAAGAGGGACTTCCTTCAATCCAAGAGGTCTTGTTCATGCAAGAAATGGTATGCATAAGCAGCATGCTGGTTTTGATCCTAAGATGGCCCAAAATAAAAAAAGGATTTGGAGCAAGGGAAATATCAAGATTTAGAAAAGCTTAATTTAGAGAAAGGAAAAAAGAAGAGAAATAAGAAAAAGGAAAACCATCAAAATGCAAATAGGGTTAAGAAACTGGTTCTACAATGGAAATGGAAGCTCATTCAGATCAAACCCACCCAGTAAAATGCTTTTGCTAAACAAAGGAAGCTAAGCTAGGAAGGTGCAAGACCTCTAAGTGTCATCAATATCACTTTCTCTGAGGATTTATTACAAGTGAAAATCCATGATCTTTGGCAATGAGCATTAATATGTAAGTTTTGAGATCTCAGTTTAGAAGTAGATGTTTTGAGAATCTTATTATTTGAAGATTGGGAGGGAGTTTCCAAGGGTTTTTACTTGGATCAATAAAAGGGTATTTTCTTTGTTCTCTTTGATTTAGAGGAAGAGAGAGACAAAAATTACAAAGTTAAGTCCTAGGTCTTTGAAGGGTTTGGTTTGTGCATGCAACCATGGACTCCAAATTTTAGATCAAATTTGTTTGAGACTTTTTTTGTCCCAGCTTGGATCCAATTTCTTTCCTTAGCATTGAACTATAGAGAATTAAATATGATTAAAATCATGTAAAATCATATAGGTATCTTTTGAAAACATGATATGGAGTTTTCCAAAAATCCTGGTAAACCTGTTAGGATTTTCTGTTTTCTTGATGCTAAGAAGCCGTCTCCAAATTAGATTCATATAAAATCTAAATTTTGGTAATTAGTTTAGGATATACTTATTGAAAACTCATAGAATCAGATTCATACAAAATCTAAATTTGGGGAATTGGTTTAGGATATACTTACTGAAAACTGACAAAATGTTTGTGTTGTATGTCATTCTATTGATCATAACAAAGCTTCATGTTTAGTTTTGGAGGGTATGGAAGAACCACCATCCTTAAATCATGCCTCATCTTATTATCCAAAAATAAAGCAACAAACGTTCATAATATGTCGGGTTCTAGCAATCACACTAAGGGAAAAGCAGTTAATCAGGTACTTCAAGGAGACAAAGATCAAGGGTTTTCCCAGCAACTGGTTCTTGAGAAATCTAATGAAGTGTTGCTTTACAAGGAGGATTACTCTAATGCTTTGACTATTGAGAAGGATTTTCCTATTCATAATTCATTGGTATATACTAAAAAGCATGATAAAAAACAAAATTTTATGGTTGTTCAAAAGAATCATCCAAATCATATTCTTTGCACTGATAAATTTAAGAAAGGTCAGGGTGTTTACTTGAATTCTATAATCCTTCCTCCTAATTTTGTCAATTTCATGAATGTGTTTGTTGGGAAGTTATTGGGTACCAGAATTCCATTTCAGATTTCCTTAAAATTGTTGGAGAACTTTTACCCTTTTCTATTGTTGAAGTTAGGATTTCAAGCACTTGAGAAAGTTCCAACAACTCAAGTTGATAATAGTAAAGTAAAGGAGGTTAGCCCTTTTGTGATATATGAGAAACATAGGGACTATCAGGATTTGATGGAAGAGCATGCAATTTGTTTCAAATAGGGGAAGTGTTTTGAGAAATTGGAAGAGATTGCTCAAAATATTGTTTTCTTAGTAGGTTTAGACCTATTTGAGGACATAGCGGAAGAGGCTTTGGCTAAAGAAGGAGATTTCAGTTAAGAAATTGTTCCCCATGTGCATTTTGCTCAGGAATTGTTCAAGGAAGAAATCATGGAAATTGAAGCAGATTTAGTTCCTAAATTTGATTTCTCATAGACTCTATCATTATCTCAAACACCATCTACTCAAGTTTCAATAAAAAAAACTCTAAGGAAAAAATGCAAGAAGTGAAAGGTGAAAAAACTTAAGGAAGAAATAGATGCAGGTATACAGGCTACTTTGGATGGAAGGTTTCCATTATCAAAAAGATTGAGGAGATCATGTTTCTCTCCTCGACTACAATGAATGTGATCCCTTAGAATGTAAGAGGCCTTAGTGCCTCTGACAAAAAGGGCCCAAATCAACAACCAACTTGATGCTTGTGGGATAGATATCATTTTATTGCAAGAGACCAAAACATCACAAGATACTTTTGAGTCTTCAATTATGAAATGGGGAAAATGGAAAGCAGTTCATGTTCCAACTCAAGGTGCTTCAAGGGGATTGGTGACTTTGTGGAATATGAAACTAGTGACTATTAATGCACTCAAATCAGGCAGTAATTGGCAATTGTTGTTTGTGGTAAACTTTGAGCTCAGGTTCAAACTGGTTAATGTCTATGGTCCATCGGTTACACATGAAAAGAAGAGGTTATGGGAAGTCTTAACAAGCATTAGTCAAGGATGTGGGAATAACAAGGTGATAGTGGTAGGGGACTTCAATGCGATAGTGGGCCTAGATGAAAAACACGGGGGATTTTTTCTGCCACACAAGGCATTGGAAGACTTTAGAGATTTTATATCAGATAATGTATTGAAGGATATATTGCTAGATAAGGGAAAGTTTACATGGACCTATATAAGGAAAGACATTTTACAAATTACATTGTCAATTTAAATAGTTTTCTTGTATCCCAAGAAAGGATTATAGCATTAGACAATTTGAAATCTCAAATATTGTCATTTTTGTGTTATGATCACTATGTCATATCCTTAGAAATTTTAGGCTTGGATTTAGTGATAGGGCGCAGGCCCTCATTCAAGTTTGAAAAGATGTGGTTTAGGCACCCTCACTTCCTTCCTCTTCTTTGACAATAGTGGGTTAGTGCACCTTCTCCTAGAGGTATGAATATTTTTTAGTTCTTTTAAAAGTTGCAACATGTCAAAAATTAGATCAAAATTTGGAATGTACAAGTTTTAAATAACATATTTGTTCAGAAAGAGGAAGTGGCAAAGGAGTTAGCCATGGTTCATGAGCTTATAATTTAGAATGGCTTGGATCCTGAAACATATGAAAAGAATAATAGCCTGCAAATGTTATGGGAAGAGTTAGGAGAAAGGGAAGAGATTTATTGGCACTAGAAGTCTAGGGAAATTTGGTTGAAGGAAGGGGATCACAATACAAAGTATTTTTATGGCTCAAATCAAGTTAAAACAGTAGCACAAATAGTGTTTTCAATTCAAGATGCAGTTACAAGGAATCAAATTACAAATGCATGAGAAATTTGAGAAGAGGGAGTAAAATTCTTCAAAAAACTCTTGGCTTCGCAGCAAAAGAGCTTGCTCAAAGTTGTCAAGAAGAACAATCATTGTTGTCATCAATACCAAAATTGATTTCTCATGAAGACAATGTCAAGATCATGGAACCTTTCACCTTGGAAGAAGGAAAGTTGTGTTTTCTCTCTCACTAGATAAGGCCCTAGGGCCTGATGGTTTCATAGCCCTTTTCTTTTAGAAATGTTTGGATGTGCTAGGATTTGACTTGCTCTTAGCCTTGGAGGAGTCAAGAAGGAATGGTACAATATTGAAGGATTTTAAAGTTAAAAATATAGTAATTCTGCCAAAATCAAAGGAAGCCAAAGTGTTTTGTAGAATTTAGACCTAATTCCTTATGTAACACAATATATAAGATATTTACAAAGGCAATATATTTATGGCTGCAACACTTTATTCCCAAGGTCATCTCTCAAGAGAACGTGGGTTTTGTTCTAGGAAGAGAGACAATAGAGGGAGTGCTAGTTGCACATGAAGTCCTCCATTCAATTCATACTAATCACTTGCCTTCTTTCATTGCGAAATTGGATATGATGAAAGCTTATGATGGGGTTGATTGGAGTTTTTAATGAAAGTAGTTGACAAGTTTGGTTTTTGCAACAAATGGTGCAAGTGGATTCTGTCATGCTTATTAGGAGCTAGATTTTTAGTCATAATTAATGGGGCACCTTCAGGATTCTTCACTACAACTCAAGGTGTAAGGCAAGGTGATCCACTATCTTCATTTCTTTTTATTATAATGGTAGATACTTTGAGTAGGATAATCAAAGAAAGACATAGTCTTGAGTGCTAGAATGGAGTAATCATTAGGTTTTGTAGAGCCATTCTTAATGAATATATGAGTAGTTTATTATCACAGAGGTTGTAGCCTCATTGTACTAAGTTGTAGCTTAGATTAGGTGATTGCAGTCTCCTTGGAGTTGTAGCTCCTAAATCAGGGAATTGTTGTTTCCTTGAAGTTGTAGCTTCTAAATTAGGGATTTGGTGCTTCCTTGGGTTGGTGCCCTAAACATTGTAACAAAACTTTATTTGTGAGGCTAGATTAGGATAGTAGATTCAAGCAACATTTCTCACCGTGGTTTTTCCCATCTTGGACTTTCCATTTATATCCAGTGTTGTGGGCATGTTTGTGTTGATTTTTTATTTGCATGTTTATGTTTGCATCTTTAGTTTTCAATCTAAACAATAAGAATTTGAGAAAGAAATCTGCACAAAGTATTTGGAGCTAACGAAGTAAAAGTTTTGAGGACTAAAGATTTTAGTATCTACCGATTCACTCATCCCAATAGAATGTTGTGTTCCAATCGGATTTTGTAGTTGCAACTGCCTCCATACAAGGTATGGAAGCTTGGGTTTTTTTGGAAATGCTGTAAAAACATTAAAAAAGAATGCAAATGGCTAGTGAATTCCAAGTGTCCTCTGAACCTGCACAAAAATGAGCAGTGAAACAGGGTCGTTGGACGATGCTCTCCAGAATCCACACTTGGAGACTGGATCTTTCTTACCTACACTAAAGCAGAGCTTTCGTATAGGGATGCACATCCTTTTAAGCATAAGCGATTGAGGAATTTTGGGAGAGGTAGTTTTAGACACCATGATGCACATGTATGCAAATTTTGGTAGAGTTGTTAAGACTCGTGAACTATTTAATAGAATTCCTCAAGTATATCTCATGGCATAGAATGCAATGATGGCGGGGGGAGAAGTCAAAAGCTTTTGATGGAATGGCCCCTGAGTTTTCTACTCCCCCGAAGCATAGGGCTCCATAGTCTGAACGCTTCAAAGACCTAGATTAGTTTGCAAAATGAAGCCACGGGATAATATTGCTATTGCCATGGTCCACATTGTTCAAGGTATCTTGGGCCTTTCTCGTCTTGCTATGACCTTATTCTGAAAGACCAACTTCTTCTTGATCTAGAAGAGCTATGTGATGTCTTCCAAGTTCGCTGACTCTGTTGTATGGATTTTAATATTGCTTGTATATATTACATATTTGTCTTTTACGATTCTCTTAAACACAGAAAAATATGATCAGAATCTTGTTTATGTTCAGTTATTAATGCTCCTATATGAAGTCATGTTTCAAGATGTGATAATACTTAAGATCATCTTTATTTAATTGGATGATCATGCAATATACTCATGCATAGTAGTGGAAAGAGATGTATAAATTTTGTCAAGTGAAAGTTGTAGATTAGTTATCGTTTTAGGAAAATTTACTGTTAATAATTTATTATTGGAAAATTTACGCATCAATTCACTGCAATCAAAAATTTATTTCAAAGAAAATTCACCACCAGCAATTCACCTCAGTCTAAAATTCATCACAACAAAAGTTTGCAATTAATTTTTCCTGGTCATGAATCACTGGTGGTGAAATTTCTTTGATGTGAATTTGTCATGGCTGTGAATTTTCTCATGATGAATTGTTGGTGGTGAATTTTCCAACGGTGAATTGCTAGTGGTGAATTTGCCTAATATCATTAATTTCATATAAAAACTTTTTTCTTATGTCTAAAACTACCATCTTATATAGTATGCTTCTAAACTATAAGAGGTAAATTCCTGTTTATTGCAATATGTAAGTGATAAGGTAAGATGAAATGTAGGCAATATATTGGGAGCCTAATATACCAATGTTTTAAAAGTTCTTAAATGTGTAATAGTACTTACCCCAGCTAAAAGCTGAGAAAAAATCCCTCGGTGGAAACTAACTATGTAATGTTGCATGATTGAACTGTAATGATGGATTCTTCTCTAATATGCTTAAATTGCTATGGAAAGGACTTTGATATTGCTTTCAATTCCATTACAAGAATTCAAATGATCTTTCCGTTGAACATTTATTTTAGGGACAATTGTATAAAAGCTTGAAAATGTTTTGGATGGCACCATAGTTGCTAGTCTTTTGGTAAACCTTCCATTTCCGAAGGGCAAACCCTCTTGCTGTGTATGCGGAGGGCTGCATTCGCTCTAGGCGCTGCTTCTATGGCATCACACAATGGGTGTGACATCTACAACAAGATCTTGGAAAAATTACCTATGGTTGAGGTTCACACTCGAGAGTGCTTAAACCAGATCAATAACGTATTTTAGGTATATTCTATGATCATTGTGTTCTAAGAGGTTTCATCTCTCCGTAGCTTTCAATAAAACATTTTGTACACCTATTAATACTTGCGTATTTTCCCTACATGCCTGCGAGGATTTTCGCATATTTTTTTGGTCTGAAAGTTATAACTAAAAACTTATATGGGTCCTTTATTTTAGGCTAAGATTTGTTCAAAGTAAAATATATATTTTCCTTATTTTTCAATTGAAAGGTTTGGAATAATAAAGTCTTCCTTGTTAAGTTGAAAGGTTTCTACAATGAAAGTATAAGATGAGTGTACATTTTTTAAGCTGAGATGCTTCTACAATGAAAGTACAGATGCGTGTACATTTTTTGAGCTGAGAGGCTTCTACAATGAAAATACAAGATGCGTGCACATTTTTTGAAACTTTGTTTGTTTTGATGTTCTCTTGCCTAGTATATATAAAAAAAATTTTAAAAGAAATAAAAGAAAAAATAGGTATCTATGCACTTTGATGTGCCAAATTAATTAAAAAATATGCCTTGAAAAAATATCTCTCGACTTTTTTATAAATATTATTAATAAAATATATATACTAGTTACTATTAATTACAAATAAAAAAACTACCCTGGAATAAGTATAAGAGCACAATTATATATTTCAGGGCTAACCAACACAAAAAAAAAATAGTTATTCTTTTTGAAAAAAAAGTACAATTTCAAATCAGTATCATTGTTCACAAATAAATAATAAAACTACAAATATTTACAAGACTTCCGGAACTATAATTTTATGCATATCATATGTGTAGGTATTTAGTATCCTATGATGTAATTAAAATATTTTTAATTTAGTATCCTATGATGTAATTATAATAATCTTTATTTAGTATTATATGATGTCAATTTTAATCATGTTACTACCCAATAACAATACAATGCTTATTATTATGTGAGGTGTCACTTGTTAATTAAAAATAATTTATATAGAGATGATTGTGGTATTTAATTAAACATTCTTTAGTATTGCATAGATATTGTTTGGATGTTCATAAGATTGGTATTTCTTAGATACTCAATTGTTATTTTGAGTTTCAAAAGTTTCAATGGCATAGTTTGGAGTAGAATTGGATGCAATAATGTTAATGTTTATTTTACTCTTGAACATCAATAAATGCTTTAAAATTTTAATGAAGTTGAGTCGTTAATTATTGACTGTAAGCATACCTAGATTTAATTATATACCATTTAAAGAGTAAAATTGTTTATTATTTTCCTAATAACCTATTGAATAATTTATATATTGAGTTATCATTTTGGTAGAAGGTGGAGTTACTAGTATATGGAATCATAATTATCATTGTTATTTAGCTATCTTGATAAGTTATTGTGTTTCACTAGTTCAATACTACAATTAAATGGATGATTTCACTTTAATTGTGAACTCAGATGAATTAGAAATGCCACTTCTAATGCTATGATAATCTATTAATTATTTGTTAAAATATTACCAATAGTAGCACTTTTTTTAATCTATTGACTACTTGAGTACATAGGTGGAATATGAGATGATATGGATGGGAATCATGTTGATCCATTTTGAAATCTAGTGTGCGCTGAAGAGATTATAAGTAATCAATAGGGAAATTCAATAAATATCAAACCAAGTGAAATAAACCTTGGTCATAAGTAAACATGGATTTGTTTTTCTTTTGCAAACCTAGTATTCAAGAAAATATCCCTGGAAGTGTGTTGCATAGTACATCCTTAACTAGGTTTCCTCTCTCAGCTTCACCTAAGTAGGTGGCAGTTGATGGTGAAAGTGTCTGGGGAAGTGGACCCTAGAAAGGGTTGCATACCCACTCATGCAATTTATGACTCATAGAATAGGGGCATATAATACATTTGAGTTGGGAATTGGTTTTAGTGCATATATATATGTTTTATTGGGTTATGAGTGTATTGAAGTAAAATTATATTCTAAATCACAAGGCTAAATACTCTTACTATAAGTAACTAAGTATGATATGGGAAAAGGTTGAGCTATGAAGCCTCTACACATATGTAGGAAAGGCCCTTAGAGATGAGCCCTTGAGGCATAGGTCTAGCCCTTAGGACCTTTCCTTCTAAGTTTTGCTTGGGACTTACCATTTTCTCTTATTGTTTTCAATACTATGTATGTCCTTTTGATCTAGTTGTAAACTATCATATGATTTACCTAGCTAAATTAATGATATGGCTTATCTTGATGATCATTTATTTGATTGTCTATAGATCTTAGGTTGTGCATCTAGTCATGTACACCTTATAGGTATAGGTATTGGGAGTGAGGAAATTATGATGTAATGGAATGCAAGAAATACTTGAGTAGCTAAGAGGTATGTTATGTTGATCTAAATGAAGTTTACATTATTATTTTTAAAAAAACTGACTCCTTGCTATCTTTACTCCTAACTAAAAAATATCATTGACTATTGCTTTAAGTAGTGTGTTATATTTTTTATTAATGAAAAATAGGTTTTGAAGGGACTAGAAACCCTGAACAAAAAGAGAAGTGGTAGTGAGATAAGACCAAGAAACTACCCACCTAGAAACACTAAAAAACTAGTTGATTATGAAACCATCAGCCCACCATCAACATCAAGAAAAAGCCAAAAAATGAAACAAAGAAAGACATGCCACTGAGCCATCAGAGTAATTCTTTAAGCATTTTAGCAGCCCCCATTTTTTGGTCGCCAACCTGTCATGCATTTCCATCATGTCTTCCACATCATAGGCCTCAAACTTCTTACTTTTGCTTCTAGTGTGAACACTCAGGCCAACAACCAAGTCTGTAGAATGCACATCCATAGCAGCAACCTCCTCATGATCCCAACTCACCTGGTCCCTAAACAAACCCTTTCCTATCAGCTCCTTCACCTTCTAATTGAGGAAGATCATCCCCTCCGTCGATGCCTCCAACTTCTCCCTACTAATGTTGATGAGAATATCCATATCCCTATAGAGCTACCTACTCTGTCTCTCCAAAACCAACATCCTTAGACCATAGTCGCTCTTCATAGCAACAATTTCATCCACCATACAACCTATGCTAGAGTTCAAAGAATGAGAGAGCCCATAAAAGAATCATGTTCTTTAAGACTTCAAAGAGTAGAAATGTTGCACTTGGCTATATTGTCGTGTTTATTATGGAGATTTTGAATCTCCTGTACAAGCCACATTAGAAGATTGAAAGAAATGTCCACCTCCTCTTTAACAAGTCCTGACACTTGAGAAAAATCCATAACACCTAATGAAATACCCTTTCCCTAATGCAAACCCACCAGAGGTTCCTCACCTTGAACATCCTCAGAGCCAAACTTAGCCTTCCCACAATCCTTAGATTCAGAGCCCCGAGTAGAATCATCAATATTAAAAACAAAATTATTTTTATCGGCCCCAAGGGACCCACCACCATTTGAATACTCACCTTGATTAAGCCCAACCACCTCCTCATTAAAACCCTCCCTGGCAGTGCCCTTGTGCTTCTTACCAACAGACCCATCACCATGATCCTCTTGAATCTTCAACTTACACTTCACATGAGGAGCAACTTTGGATGAAGAAGGTATAACACCACATGTGGATGGAGTATAATCCAAATCAGTATCATAACCATCTGACCAACCCTCTGACTCTTCCTCATCCTCTGTACCAGCAAGCTCCTTTATCTCCTCAATTTTGCATTTTCCACTATCTTTCCCCTTTTCTCTTGGAAATAGGGGAACCAATATTTCTAACAATACAATGAGTGTTAATAAACTCAACAATTAGAAGCATTAAACCTTCATGGAGATAGGGGTTCCTAGGGTTGTTTTTGTGGTTCAAGATACTCTCTTCCAAAGACAACAACAAGTAAAAAGGAAAGGAAATCAACTTACCATGGTGGAAATGGTTAAGCAAAACAAAGTGATGGCCATAGAGCAATGTAAACCTTCCATCTAGAGTAAAGTAGCACATAATCACCACAAAAAACTCTCTCCATACAGGTTTGATCTTGGTGTGGTCATAGCCTACACAGTCTAAGTAGGCCATTTGGGCCCTTTCCCTATCAAGAAGAAAGTTCTGCCTAGCATATTGTGATATATTCTTGTCTCGATAGAATTTACTACCTTCCATAGACAGTCCAGTAACCTCCTTGATTATAAAGTTTTCATTGATGGTGGTGTCCCTACAAAATAAACTCACCACATGACCATGCCAGGCTTCAAAAAAATCCTTAGAAATCAGGGCTTTAAAACCCTTCAGCCTCTCCAAGAAAGCAGTAACACCACTATTCTGCAAAATCTCCCAAACTCTATCATTTGCTCTGGTATCATCACAAGATAGATGTTCCATGCAACACATATCCCCACCCATCATCGAAGGATTAATAGAATACCACTAGTGAAAGGAAAAGATGATAACCAAAGAACTACCCAGAAAGCATGTGGAGAAATCTAGAAAAGTCTAGAAAGAAATAATGCGATTAGAAATAATATAATTTAGTTGGCAGAAAACACAACTTCCAATGACCTTCAAGTACATGGAAAGTCCCATCAAACAACAAAATTCATTATTCCCATGCAAGGTCGAGATCACAAGGGTGGGCGAGGGAGGAAAATTAAAGGTAATCATTAATAATAAGGGATCTTAAATCAATGGGAAGAATATCATCCTTCCCCCATGTTTTAGCCAATGAAACACCATAATTCACCAACCAATCTACCATACCATTAGCTTCCCTACAAGTGTGGGAAATATAAACTTCCTCAAAATCAACACACAAGGATAAGGCATCTGAAATAAAGTTAAGAATAGACCATGAAGGGGGGATCTTCACCTTAGGCAATTGATAATATTTAACAAATCACCCTCAATCCAAAGTTTAGAAATCCTAAGTTCTCTAGCCATTTTAATGCTATGATAGGTAGTCACTGCTTCAACAAGGTGGTTTTTCTGGATTCCCAAAAGGAGTGGCACCACTAAAACAAACCTACCATTGTGATCTCTCAACACTCCCTCACAACCAGCAAGACCCAAATTACCTTTCACAAAACCATCAAAGTTGATTTTGAACCAACTAGGAGGTGGGGGAAACCACTTCAACCCATCCATAGCAAGGTTAGCCTTTCCCAAGGGCTTCATAATATCATAGGGAAGTTTCCAATTATCCTTGATCACTGCATCATATTCTAACACCTGCACTTTCCCTGGAATCTCAATCTTATGAACCACCAACAACAAATTCTCCCTGATAGTAGAAACAATTTTGAAGAAAAGGGAGAGAGAGGAAGGGAGGAATCTATGAAAATCCTATTATTTCACTCTTTCCACAACCCCTGGAGAAAATGCGGCAAAGAAAGAGACCACAAGAGAATCAGGGAAGGATTATAAGTAGGAGCCTTCCATTGGAGCCACAAATCCTAGACAAAAGCAGGAAAAACCCATTCCACGTGCCAAAAATAAAAAAAGAGTGACCAAACTTCATGGCCATATCTTTAACCAATGAACAAATGAGAACAATCCTTTGCATCCATCATATAGAGGTAACCCCTGTTTAGCATAGAGAACCCCCATTTCCATAGATTATCAATGGTGAGAATCTTACCTTGAACCAAAAGCCAAGGAAACGTATTAATCTTGGGGATAAGCTACAGACACTAGACTAAACCCCATGGTAGTCTAGGACCCACAATATTAGTCAAAGACTTAAATGAAGAAGCAACCAAGAAAGCTCCACTTGGGAGCCTATTCCAAATCACCTTATCCCTACATGGAGAGTTAGGGATGTGAACTCTAGAGAATTCAATAAAAAGGTCCATCAACTCAGGACAAACCTCATGAATCTTTGTCCATGCCCCATTAACAATGTATTCAGCCACATGAACCCCAAATTTATGAGAGAAAAAATCTCTCTAGGGGATTTTCCAATGAGAATTATGTAGGGGGAAATGCCCAAACCACTAATCATCCCATAATAGAATATACCGACCATCCCCCACCACCCACAAAAGGCCATTAGCAATCAACCCTCTAGAATTGGACACTAAATTCTAGAAGAAAGAACTCAAGGGAGGAGAGAAATCCCTACTCAAAAACTCCTAAAATTTATCCACTCGAGGAATATATTTAGAGGTCAAAATTTGACCCCACTCCTTCTCCCCAAAAAGAAGATGCCAAACCTGTTTAGCAACAAGAGCCAAATTAAAGGGCTTGATCCTTCATATCCCCAAACCCCCATTGGATTTAGATCTACAAACCTCCTCCCAAGAAACTAAACTCAATCTCTTTTTATCCTCCACCCCCAACCAAAGAAACTTCCTTTGGATTCCTTGAATTTTCTTTGAGTACTTCTGAGGAATGAGAAAGAGACTGAGCGCATACACAGGAAAATTTTGCAGAGTGGATTTGATGAGCACCAATTTACTATCCTAGCTAAGTAAATCACCCTTCCAACCAACCAACTTCACATTAAACTTGTCAATCAAATCATTCCAAAAGCAATCATGAGACATATTGGTACCAAGCAGTAACCCAAGGTAGGTTGAAGGAAGGTTACCAACCGAACACTGAAGAATGCAAACAATTCTTTGTGCCCTACATTCAAGAGTGTTTAGACAAAAGATCATGCTTTTAGGTAGGCTCACTAATTTCCTTGATGTCGCATCACAATTTAGAAGGGTCTCCTTGATAGACCTAGCTTTCACAATAGAGGCTTCACCCAAGATTAGAGTGTCATCAATGAATTTTTGATGCCTGCAAGGGGCTGAAGAAGAAGAAGGTATTAAACCTTTCAAGGAACCAGATGAGTGTTTGGGTTGCAATGACCTTCCTAGAGTCTCTTCTAGAATAATAAAAATAAAGGGAGTGATAGGATCTCCCTGCCTCACCTCCCTAGAGCTTTTGAAGAAATCAGAAGGGGAACCATTCACAAGCATATAAAAGGTTGTCAAAGAAACAAGGCTCCTAACCAACTGCAGAAAAGTCTCAGAGAAGCTAAAAGCCACCAAATTTTTAAACAAAAAGGTCTAGTTCACTCTATCATAGGCTTTAACCAAATCTAGTTTAATAAAAAAACTAAGCCTTTTATTAACCATCACAAATGGATGTTCTCATGCACATTGATAATGGGATCAAGAATTTGTCTCCCAGTGACAAAACCACTCAGATTGGGAGAGATGATTAGCGAAAGAACCTTCTGCAATCTCAAAGCCAATAATTCTTCGTGGCAAAACCTTCTGCAATCTCAAAGCGGTATCCCAAGGTAGGTTGAAGGAAGGGTACCAATCGAACACTGAAGAATTCCAATAATTCATTACACCCTACATTCAAGAGTGTTCAAAAAAAGATCATGCTTTTAGGTAGGCTCACTAATTTCCTCAAAGTTGTCTTGTACTTTAGAAGGGTCTCCTTGATAGACCTAGCTTCTGCAATAAAGGCTTCACCCAAGATTAGAGTGTTGTCAATGAATTGTTGATGCATGTAAGGGGCCGAAGAAGGTCTTAAACCTTTCAAGGAACCATATGAGAGCTTGAGTTGCAATGACCTTCCCAAACTCTCCACTAGAATAATAAAAAGAAGGGGAGTGATAGGATCTCCTTGCCTCACCTCCTAGAGGTTTTGAAGAAATCGGAAGGGGAACCATTCACAAGCACATAAAAGGTTGTCAAAGAAACAACGCTCCTGACCAACTACACAAAACTCTCAGAGAAGCTAAAAGCCACCAGAGTTTTAAACAAAAAGGTCTAGTTCACTCTATCATAGGCTTTAACCAAATCCAATTTAAGTAAAAATCCAATCCTTTTATTAACCATCAACGAATGGATGTTCTTATGCACAGTGATAATGGGATCAAGAATTTGTCTCCCAACGACAAAACCACTCAGATTGGGAGAGATGATCAATAGTAGAACCTTATGCAATGTCAAATCCAACACCTTAGAAAATATATTTTAAATAGAGTTAGACAAACTAATGGGCCTGAACTCATTAAAATTTGAAGCCCCTAGAATCTTACGAATTAACACCAAAAAGGTAGCATTTAATTCTTTAAGTAGATTTCGACTTTCAAAGAACTCTTTTGTAGCCTCCACAACATCGTTCAAAACAATTGACAAAAATTCCTAAAAGAAGAACAAAAGAAACCCATCAGGACTAGGGGCCTTATTACTAACAAAGGAAAAGACTGCATTTCTAACTTCCTTAGTCGAAGGAATATTGTAGAGCATCTAGTTAAGATCCACAAACACCAAGCTAGGAATAACTTCCAACAACTAATCTTGGTCCACTGGAGACATAACAAAATCATCTGACAAAATATTGGAGAAGAAAGAGATAGCCTCATGTCTAATAGCATCCTCATTCTCAAGAATCCTTCCATCCAAATGGATACACTTAATGCGATTAGAGGCCATATGCTTCAGCGTAGTGAGGTGGAAAAATTTAGTATTCCTATTACCACAATTTAACTAGATTACCCGGCGAGATCTTTGTTTCCAAAACTCCTCCTCCCTAGCCACAATATTATGAAAACTAGATAGTAACACACTCTCCTCAAAAGCTAGGGGACATCATAACCCCTCACTTAGATATTCTATTGCACATGATCGAGATCCATTTTGATGTGAGACTTCTCATGGAAAATATGGCCAAAGGAGGACTTGTTCCAGTTCCTCACATTGGCCTTAACAACCTCCAACTTCTTAGCCACCCTATACATAGCCGAGCTATCCACCCTAATATCCCACCATTCTGCCAACTTGGACTTAAAATCTGGATGGGAAGTCCACATTTTTTCAAAAAAAAGAAGGGAAAGCACTTCTTTGACCCACCACATCCTCCGACAAGGAGATGGGATAGTGATCTAATCCCAACCTAGTCAAGGTAGAAAGGGAGCATGAAAACCGAGCCAACCACTCATGAGAGAGAACCCTATCTAGTTTGACTTGAATAAGAGCATCGCCCATCCTCTGATTCGAATAGGTGTAGGAAGCACCCCGTAGATCCACATCAAACAATGCATTATCTTTGAAAAAAGTCACCAAGTCAAACCTACTTTCCTCATCAATTTGACAGCCTCCCAATTTATCATCCAAACTGATAGGGGAATTGAAATCCCCCATAACTAGCCAATTATCATAAGGAAACAAAGCCTTGAATGAGCACAAACTCCCCAAAAAGTTCTTGCGAACACTTCTAACATTGGGAGCATAAATATTAGAAGCAATCCAAGAAAAATTACCATAAGAGTGGTAAGAGGAAGTAGCAATGTGATTATAAACCCCATAAACAACCTTACCAACCACAACTTTCATATTCCAAAAGGTAGCCACACCACCATTGGCCCCCTCAACATCAAAACCATGAAGACCGCATTCCTTAAAGAGTCTTTTCTTCAGACCTTCCAGCCTCTCCACTGGCATTTTCATTTCTTGAATCAAAATCACATAAGGTCTTAAAGATCCCTCACTAAATTAGTAAAGAGATCTTGTTTGTGAGGGTGATTTAACCCTCTCATATTCCACGAGAGGATCTTCATTAAGGAGTCTAAAATGCCCCCTTGGGACACATCTCAAAAATGGTTTTCATGGATCCATCTGCAATATCAGTAGTCTATTATGTTATTATTTTAAAAAAATATATATTTATAAATTAGTAAAGTTTGATGTAGATCAGTTAGGTTAATTTATGTTTATAAAGTGTGTAAAATTTGAGCATGACATTTGGTATCAGATCCTAGGTTTCTACACTGAAAAATTTGGGAAAAAATTGGTCTTAATTCATTAGTGTTATGTGTTATGCTAGTCACTACAAGAAGGTTAGAAGAGAAGTGGAATGTCTTGAATGAATAATGAAGATAATATCTTTTTGTCCATTTTATTTAAGATCTTAAGGAGTATCACTCTCACTAAATGAATAATTTTATTTTGGGTAAATTAACTAAAACTATGATGATCCTTGTATTGTTTGAGAGACTTGGTCATATCTTGTAAAAAAATTTAAATGAATTTGAATGTTTCTACAACTAGTTCTTATATTGGACTTTCAACTTGAGAAATGGGTTTGCGAATAGTGTATACATTTTTTATGATGGATACTCTTATGTGATAATCTTGTGCTAATATAAAATTTAGGTGTTGTACATTAGGGTGACCTCCTTGTTAAGTTTTGAATATATGTTGTGTTATGTGTTGGGTTAAGATGTGAACTTCATAGAAAGTGTATGTGTTGTGAAATGTGAAAAGACCAATAAAATTGATGTGTAATGCCCCGCCAAGCAACCCCAAAGGATACATTACATCTAGCATTTATGGCACCAATTTTTTTTTTTTAAAGTACTAACATACATCATAATAATCATATATCACATGATATGAAACTAAACATGAGCTACATATAACAAATCCCTTGGGTTTACTTGACTACATTACTTGTCACAATAACATAATTACATCACATGAATGGTAAGTTTACACCAGTAACCATAAAATGACATGAACATGATCAACACATTAATCAAGGGTTACAATATTACAATGCTGCTTCCCAACATGAATGGGGAAGATACAATAAAATAGATTGTTACATTTGAAATGAAGGAGTACAAAGCTGTAATACTGGATTCAACTCTGGATCAACTCAGGAGTCACTGTAGGTACAATTTCGCACTTCTTGATTGACGACTGGGGACCCAATGGGGTGCATAGCACATTCCACCCAACCACGCGGACCCAAAGGACCACCCCCTGTGCTAAGGGATGACAAGAAGGTACCCCAACTAAACCATCATACAAAACAAGGGTACAAGACTTCACAACAAGATCCACAATAACATAAGGCAATCTCAGCACAAAATATAACCAACACAAGATGTGTCCAACATAAGGAATAACCAAATAAACATCATCATACAAATGCCAACATGTGCTTCCAGAGACTCAAGAATATCATGGAAGGAAACAAAGCATACTTAGTTGTTTAAGGAAGAGTGTCATCGCAATGTTGCATGGGTTACCCTAGCGAATCTTCCTAGGTCCCGACCCCCAACTTGGGTTACCCTGGTGACCTCTTACGAAACCTGGCCCCACATGCAATTCAATGCGGCATCGATTATCTTTCATAAGGACAAGACAATGATTTCGCCATTCTAGACCTTCTCAACTCCTCTCAAGCCCATACAAGCACTTGAGCCATGAGTGAGGCATTCACTTATATCTTGTTAAAGTGTGATTATACCCAAAACCCCTAAATAAATATTATCATTTTCACTTGATTAACAAACTTCCAATGAGTTACCTTGAGACCACTTCCGGGTCTCAGCCCCCATTGAAAGCCACTCCCCTTATGAAACAACAAAACTCAAAAAGACACTATCAGGGTAAGCCCCCGTGCACAACATATAAAGCCACAAAATAATTTGCATTAAGCAAGGCATACACCATCCTACACAAAATTTTCATAACGAAACTATTTTCAAGTGCAAGGCTAAACCCATAACATCAAATAGATCATACGATCAATAGTTCACAAAGAATAAAAAAATGAAGGTCAATAATAAAGCAACACCCTTCTTTCCCTTCCTCTGGAAGACTGATAAATCACTAAAACAAGAGTTTCCCAAAAAAAAATGACAACAAAACTTGATCTCAAAATCAACATCAAACTCAAAATCGAAGCAATATTACTTTCACAACTTGAGTTACATAATTCACCTCAAAATCAATTCAAAATAACCTCAATTCCAAAAATATTAACTCATCATCACAAGATACCCAAACAAAATTTTCCCAACAACTTATGATCTATTCAATAAACAACTTAACAATTTCAACAACCATTACAATAAGGAGTAATCATTCGACAACCTTTTTGTTACTTGACAAAATAAGTACAACAATTTTAACTATTATAACCACTAATATGTCATACATCAACACAACCCTATTACATCAATAACTTCTAAAATGTAATAACAAAAATTACATGTTACTATATATATATAAATATTTCATATTCTTATTCCATAAGTTTATTGAAAATGACATTCTTAATCCTTTCTAATGTAAGGTATCTCAAACAACTATAGAATTTCATGCTATATAACTAAATCTCATCAAAGTAAGTACTTCAAGAATGTGAGCAGGCGTATGGAAGCTGAGTTCGGGCTGCTACACCGAATGGTCTCGTTTCTAAATCCGAAGAAGGCTTACAGGTAAATGCAATTGGTAGGTGATAAGCCAAGTACCAGATTCTTGATCACGTCCTCTCTGTTTTAAACACTAGTTTTCATTTGATGGGTATCCTGAAGGCAATAGAAAATTTTTGTACTTTCACAAAAAGTACTGTGGATCACCATGATGTGCTACAAGATCCTCGACTTAAATGGGGCAAAAATGCAAGTGAAACATAAACACGTAGCGATGGTTTATAGGCTTCTTCCCTGATGTCCTATCCTTGAACAAGTGAATCTCTCTATCCTGGGTAGAACTGACAGTGTCCTCTATACCATCAAGTAGGTGTTAACAAAGTGGGATACCTCCATCATAATTTTTATAAAATGGAAAGATACGAAGAACGTCATCTGAACCATAAGAAATGCTAAGAACCTTGAGTATGACCTAGTTGCGACATAGTATCAAGATTAATCTCCAAATTCGTTGCAAGTGAAATTGTGCTGAGAGATGACTGAAGGCCAAGATGACTCAGGTTGGTACAAATAACAATGCGGTCTAGGTACCCCTATATGGCATCATGGCTCTATTTCATGCAGCCACCTTCAAGAGTGTTATTGGCCAGCAAAACGGAGAGAGTTCTTATATAAGGATAATTTTTTTTTTATTTATTTAAGTGCTACAACTGTGATAGATTGTCAAGAGAATCTAAGAGATTATTTAAATCTTAGAACTTTCAGTTATGTTCAAGTACTTCAGCTATGACAAGTTGACAATGGAGTCAGGGAGGTCATCCTATTCTTGGAACTTCCTATTATGTTTAAAAGTCACGGCTGAGTCTGGTTGACATCGGATCAGAGAGATTATTTAAATCTATACACCCTACCATGTTCAAGTGCAGCGATGTGACAGGTTTACAATGAAATCGGGGTGAATATTTGAACCTTTACAGCATTCTATTTTCAAGTAGAGAAAATGGGCAGGTAACGATTTGAATGAGAGAGGCTATCTAATTTACTAGACCTTTGCAAGTCTAAAGGTTGCAGCTGTGACGGGTTGCCAATAGTTTCAGGGAGGCTACTTAATTCTGTACTCTGCCTCAACTCTAATTTTTGTAACTGTGACAAGTTGCCAAGTATATTAGAAAATGGATATTGGAATTTGGAAATATTGCCATCTACATGCATTGATATCATCATTTCCAAGTGTTGCAACTACGATAGATTGTCAGTAGCATCAAACAGGTTATTTAAACCTTGCAACGTTCTATTTTAAGTACTGCAAACGTGACAAATTTATCACAAGAATCAGCTAGAAGGGTTCTCTAAACCCCTACAACCTTCGATGTACAAGTGCTACACTATGTGTGGTTCCGTTAGAATCAGGGAGGTTATTTAAATTTATTCATCCTAACATGTTCAAATGCTGCCGCCATGACAGGTTGCCAACAGTATGGTCTACAACCAACTTAGTTTAATGGCTGAAAAGATATGGGCGACATAGGTCATCTAGATTTTAAATGTTTTGTCTAATGTTCGTGCACATAAATCTACGAAACAGTTTCACACTTGTAGGTAGACATAAAATTACGATTTCATTATCTCATTCCATGGTTACTACCACCTCAATGTCAAAACAATCAGTTTCTGGATTCTTGTTTACAACAGGGGCGGACTATTAATCTGGTATTTCATAACAGTGACAACCCATTCGATGAATAGAAAAATTTTCAATTGTATGAAACAAATACATTGATCTGAAGGTGCTGATTGTATGGAATACGACTAGTGTTAAATACATACAGACACTTACATTTATTCCAAAAGAAGAAAGAGAAAATAGACACAGAGGAACCTGTTTTATCTTCTCGAATCTGATGTAAATTATAGTAAGAGTTCAGAATAAGCATCAATTCTTTATTCTCCCAGAGCACCGATCTTTTCAAAAACCTTTGTCTTCTTTTGAATGGGGACATCGTTCTTGTGGAGAATACTGGTGATGCTAAATTAAGCAAAACTGCAAAAAAAAGGCATTGATAAAAGCTTCAGAAGGGCGTAGCCTCAAGGAAGACCGATTTCCTTGCATGGTGGTTGATCATTTACTTTGCATAACTGAACTGCATGTCTACACACTGAATGAGGTGTCCCACTAACCGTTAATTAAAGCAGTCTACCAGAACAGGTTTCCTTTCTCCTATAAAGCGGTTACAAAATTAATGATATCCTCCAACCAGTAAAAAGGCAATTAATGGGTGCTACTCCATGGCGCTAGACAAGGGAATCCCAAAACCGACTTACAACATAAGCTTATGCAATATCTCCATACTTACTCACAACATGTATTCATAGGTGGACAAACATATTATAAAAATGTACGTAAATCAAATTACATACAATGTGAATGTCAACCCAAATTTTAACATATAAAATATTTACATTCCTAATTATGGGGTATACCTATATATATATATACTAGTGTTCATATTCATATACATACATATACCTAAATGAAAATGTATTGTAATTACCAATATATGATTCGCATATTCCTCTTATCATTCCTTCAATTATTTAAATAAATCTTCTTTAATAAATATTAGATACTATTATTTGATTAATTAGAAGATTTTATTAATAAGTGGATTTTGCATTCTCACAAAATGACAGGATACTGACAACTTTATTTTGATAAAAATTTCCATTTCCCATAATGGTTGATTGAAGATGATGAATATGAAGAATTAATTTGGTGGGCATAATTAAATCTAAATTACATTCATGGAGGGAGTTTTGTAACGAGAGACCTGATTTAACATGACCGACTATGATTTGAATTTACACATGCTTCAAAGATAATAAGTATCGATATTAAAGGTCTACTCAACATCGACAAAGCATTAGGCATTGAAAAATAGTGAGCTTTGAGAAAAAGGTTCCAGGCACTATTTTAGACTCTAGTTTTCCTTATGCGCATCCTCGTTTATCAAATGGTTTATAATTTAAACAACCATACACATAAAATCAAATAATCTAAATCATGAAATGGTGAATCGGGGAGGGTACTACATGATGTGTACCTTAAGTACAATACAAATTATTCAACTTGGGATAAGGTGATTTGGAAATAAATTATGATCTACCTATGTATACCCCTATGTGACTTTCCTATGTGTTTAGATTGCAAAATGTTAAAACTGCAATAGTTGCATCTTTATTGATAGGAAATCTTGGTGGTGTATTGGTTTATGTTGGTGTTATCTCTTAGTGTTGGCCATTCATTTCAAAGAGGGTTGCCTAATTTAACTAGGAGTTGCAAGAAACATGTCCATCTATTGAAAAATTATGAGTTTAAGATGTATTCCTTAATTTATCTAAAGGACCTATGTTGAAACATTATAGTTTTCCATGGTTATTGACTGTGATCTACTTCCCCACATGTGAGAGCGATACATGTTGGTTCAAAGTACAAACCAATCCATTGAAATTGGTACTTTTGAGGGTTGAGGATGGTCCTAAGTGTAAAGTTATTCTACAATAAATCTATCATTAATAATTTAGTTATCATATGATTGTCCTAGGTTGTGTGGGACATGCAGTATGGTGATTATTATATGATTGTCTCTAGTTGTGTAAGACATATTTTTGGTATATGATGATCTATTCATGGGCTCTATGTGGTTTGAGACCACCTTATTCCCCCCTCCCCCTTAGGTGACTCGGTTGAAGTCACATTTAATTGTATTGTTAAAATTTTGTGATTTTGGATTCATATTCATGATTTTTAATATGATTTTACTTGATTTATGAAGCCAGTAGTTTTAAAATTATTTATGTGTTGATTAAATACATTGTAAAATTATCCTTTTTTCCTCAAGAACTAGTTGTTGGGAATTTTTATTTCAAAATTTAAATTGTTGATTGGTGGCCATTGTTGAGAATTTTATTATTCTTTGTAAATTTTGAATTGATGTTTATTTTAATTTTAATTTTTTTCTTAAATCTTGTTTTGAGGATTTATCAAATTTTGTTCCTATTGGCATTCATGTAGTAAAGTGGAATATGTTAAACTATCATACTCATGAGGGGTCACTGACAGGTTGTATGGGGAGAGTATATGGATTGGGGAATTATTATGAAGGGGTAAATGAAATTGATATGGGATGGTTAAAATGTATTTCCATTTGATCTATCAGATATGTCTATGCAGAGGTTCCTTGGGGAGAATATAAAGGTAATTATTTATGTGATATGGATTCTCATAGGAGAATTTTGGTCACCAGGAATTATCATCCCTTTGTGTGAGCCATGTCTTCTGATTCAAGTGACTTCTTTTTGTGTTAATTTTGTGTTTACTATGTCATCTTGGTTGCATAAATGAGAAAAAAGTGAAGGAAAAAAATAGTGAGGGAGGAGATTAAATGTGTGAATAAAAAAATTATGGGTATGAAAGTTGATGTCGTGATGTGACATATATGACTTCTTCTTAAGCATAAAGTCCAATGGAGGTACTTTTCCTAACTAGTGGTGTTTGATGAATTGGTGATTTGTTAGTACTAGCATAGTAATTATGTAATTCAAATTAATTTGAGTGTGATGAAGGTAATTGTAAGTATGTTTGAACCTTGATGACCTTGTCTTGAATGTGGTGTGTATGAAAACCTATGCATGATATAATGTTACTCTTATTTGTAGGGAGATTCTTTTGCTTGATACTTATATAGTTATGCCATACTTGCGGCCATGTTGTGATAAACATACTACTTGCAAATGAATGATTTGACTTTGACATTGTATAGATTTACTATAGATGGGAACTCTAACACCTTACCAAATTTTAGGAGGAATTTTAGTCATAGGGTGGGGATGTGATGCCCCACCTATAGAGGGAAGGGTGGATTCAAAGTAAACTATATGGTAATATATTTATATTACTGATTTAGTGATTGCTATTTAATTATAATTTTAAAAAAACAAGTTAAAATTATAATGATTATAAGTTATGGTGGTCATTATAATTTATTTAAAGAATACTTAGATTTTGATCAACCTCAAACTGATGATCTCCAATATTTAGACCCGTAATAAAAAAACTTCATTAGCTTGATTTTATATTGTGTGGATGTTTAAGCATGCCATTAGACATTGTAGTTCCATGGAATTAGCAAATCAAAACTACCTTATTTCAAAAATATAGTTTCTATAATCAATAAGAAAAATATAGTTCTTGGTAAACAACAATGTAATATTCATTGTTAATCAATAGGAATACCTTGTTGTCAATCATTGATAATTATTTAGACTATATAGAATTGATTAGTAGTTTGATAATAACATGCAAGTAAATAATGATTATCATTTTGTTGTTATTGAAGGGTCCTTGAAATGTGTTTATACTATAGTAATTAAGTGAGTAATGCATTCATTTAGTTAATGGGTTATTGAGTTGATAATGTGATTGTAATCCTAGTATAGGTTAAATATAGCATATCCTAATGAATTTAAGACATGTTTAACCCTCTAAGCTACAATCCCAATGAGATGTTGAAAAGCTTCAAAAACTAAGAAACCATTAAACTAAGCATGAAATAAACATGAAATCTTAAAAGAAACCCATTCTAATACTCTAAACCTTTTCCCATTAGCGGAGTGGTGTCGTATTGATGTGGAATGGTGATCCTTTCCCAATCCCTTGGATATTATGAGTAGTTAATTGACCTCCATTGTTGAAAAAGCAAGCTAAATGTGATAAAATGATGCTATGGATGGATGAAAAGATGAAAAAGCTTGAAAATGGTGTAAGTATAAATAGAGATAGTATTCAAATAGGAATCATAACTTTGCTTTGATGAAAGTGGGTCCATTTCTCTCCAAATGGTGAAGTATTTATAGGAGAGCAAATGAAGAATCAATGGTCAAGATGAAAAGGATCAATCAATGGTCAAGATGGAATCAAGGGTGAAGACATGGATCAAAGAAACCATCAAGGGCTTACATTGATTCAAAAAACACACTTTGCAACAAATTTGAAAGTTTGTTAAAAAGTTTGTTAAGAGAGAATATTCCATACTTTGGAGCCAAATAGGAGAATATTCCCTATGCAAGTTGATGGGTGAGAAAAATTAGTAATTAGTAACTAAAAATAAGTTTTAATTGTGCAAGTTGAAGAATATGAGGATGTCCATTAAATAATTAATTTATTTAATGAAAAGGGGACACAAATGACATTTAATTAAATAATTAAGATTATTTAATGAAATGAAAGGACATAAGGTGTTCAAATTAAATAATTTGATTTATTTAATTAAATAGGATGAAGGTGAATGTGAAAGGGGGTGAATTAACCTAATTAAATTAATTAGATTAATATATGAAAATGATGTATTTAATTAAATAACTAGGCTTATTTAATTAAATAGGAAAAAAGAGGATGAAATATAGGATGAAACAATGTTATTAATTAGACTCAAGTGTGTATTACCATTTAGGGTATTTTTAAGTGTCTACATTTTACCCCTCTTTGAAGTGAGGTATTGGTTACATTGGTTTAATGACTGACGCTTTTTAGATTTAAACTACTTCTTAGATAATTTTTTTTTGAAAATTCCCAATTTTTGGATGCCCCACTATTGCCCCAATAGAAGGAATCAAGATGGTACTCTACCCCATTGAGAAATCGGGCAGAAATTTTAAATTTTGGGTTGATCTATTAATAAATTTGAAACATTCATTTAGGGGTCAAAAAGGGTTCTGAGACACATAAATGAGCTTAGAAATGCAAAAAACATCTTAAAATATGCCCCATAGATCAAAAATTGGTGAAATAAGCTAAAAAACCTAGCTTCCATCTCAAATTAGGGAAAAAACCCTAATTTTTAGGTATAAATATATGTTAAAGGATTACTTTCAATTCATTTGTGCATTCACACTTTGAGATTTTTTATTATTATCTGCTTTGACCCTTTGATGAAATGGCTTACTGTGTGCTTCCATGACATATTGTGAACCAAGTTTGAGAGTACCAGAAGCCTCCAAGCATAGGACCACTAGTATGCCAATTGAAACATTTCTTGTACTTCACTTTTTCATGCATTTAATAGATGTAAAAGTTAGGTTAGTTTAGGAATGACTCTATTGCAATGCTATGGGCACTTTTAGTGATACTTTTGTCAATTATAGTGATGAAATTATAGATAGTGATGCATCTCATTTAAGGTTTCAATTTTATTTTGGTGATGCAAATGTAATTAGCAATGCTAGGGGGGATTTAGATTGGGTGATGCAAGCTAATTTTAGCAATGCATATGTATATGGCAATGCTTCATAGGATTTGAATAGAGTGATGCCCCAATTGTCGATGCATAATTATTTTTATAGTAATGTTGATTAAAATGGTGACACATTTGTAAATTGGCTAGGGTGACACTATTGAAAATAACAACGTTGTTGCTAATTAGGAGTATAAAAACTCAAAACTTTGTTGATTTGAGCCAAATTTTGATGTTATTTCTCTGTGCTTGTAGGAGGTTATCCAACGAATCGTGTTGTGTGAGCATCGACTAGGATTACTTGGGGAGCTAGAGGATTTGGATGAGATTCAGTAAGAGAACCTTGGGGAGATCAAGCTATGGTTCATTGCAAATATGACTGAGGTGAGGACGCATTTGGCCATGGTGATTGGATTAGTTGAGTGATGGTACAATGAGACATTATCATTTCACCTACACATCAACAAGGCCACAGTCATATTAGAGGACATATGGAGGATATGTGGTTGTTGATTCATGGGGAACAAGTGATTTATGACATAGATTTTGGAGTAAATTTCTCTCATGAGGTCCTACAGATAGAGGATCTAACACTAGTGAGTTCAAAAATTGAGCTATAGATGTACCAAGGGTGTAGATCAATTTTGAAATTTATAGTCAGAGCTTTGATTGCCAGGATAGTGGCAATAGATCGGTGAGGCATTGGATTCTATCCTGGCTAGGGACTAGCCTAGCATGGGATGATTTACCGAAGGAGACTAACCTATGGAGAATTTTCATGTTGGCCTCTTTGTAACACAACATGCATCAATTTGTCTATCAACAAGGTCTGGCTCTCTAAATAGGTGGTGCTTTATTACATATTTTGGCATGGGAGCACATAGATGTGCTCAAACTAGTCGTAGCATTGGAAAATGTGGATCTAGATGAGCCAGTGGTTTTCCAATAGAGAGGATAGATCACACTACAACATACAAGGGCCTTGGGTCTCCCTATTGGTGGCAAGTCATCAATGAGATGGTTGTGTTCCAATGGTGGCCATGGCTATATATGCCCACATGGTTAATGAAAATCAATAGTAGTTGTTCTATGCTAGACAAACCCAATATATGTGGGGTCATGAGCATACGATGATTGAGAGGTACCTACCAGATCATGTGGCCAGATTGTTTGGTGAGGTGCAGGATGCACCTATAGATGAGTACACCACTATTTTTTGGGAGGATTTCTCAAGAGAGAATATGGGGTGTGCAAATATAATCATAGTTGGCTATTGGTGATTTCAGATAGCTTGGTGCTTAGTTTTGAGTTTTTGACTAGGGATAGGTAGATGCCAAGATGACTCCAACATATGATGCATGCTTTGTGCCTCCTCTAAAATTGATGTATCCAATAAGGGTACCTCCCTAAGGGAAACCTAGAGGTCGAGGGTTAGGAAGGGATTGACAGGACTAGTAGCCAAATTAGGGTCAGTATGAGAAGGTGCTTGGACAAGGTCGGGGCCAAGGAGGTCAAGACCAAGAAATGGGCTAGGTACCAGGAGGACTACCACATCCTCCACCACCTCAACAATAGAAACAACAAGTATAGGATCCTAGAGATGCTTAGATTCAAGCTCTTAGAGTTGAGAGGGACTAGTTGAGGTAGCAGGTTTAGGCATTGAATATGGAGCCGTATCATGAGCGTCAACTCTAATACGTATTGGATATTCAGGTGGCCGAGGAGACTACTAGGAGGTGGTAGTTGGAGGCTATCATAGTGGCTTCCAAAGGTCAAACCATTTTAGTGCAGATGTATTGGGATGCAGTTTTAGAGGCATCCTACTATTGGACTTTGTATTATTGAGATGTTCCTCTAGCATGTAGGTAGCTATATTTTTCACATAGGAGTTAGGTACAACCTAATGGGTCAGGTGGGAAACCATCAATTAGGCAACTAGGAGAACCATCAAGTGGTCATCAGGACCAGTCAAGGCACAATGATAGATAGAGAAGGGATAGATCATGCTCCATTTTGTAAACACGTTTTTGATATACATCTTGATCTATACATGTATATACATTCATCGACTCATTTGGGATAACCTCTTGTATATGCACTTTTGATGATAGCTACACTTTGACTTTGATATTTATACCATGACATTCATTTTTGAGATATATATGAGATGGCTAGATTTGATTTATGTTGTGATGCCCTATGATATGTGATGTGATGTATTTATTTCACACTTTATGTATGGATGCACTTGTATATGGATGAATGTTGATTGATTCATTTCTTTATTTATACCCTATACGATGAGCTATGATATGATACTTATGTGATATGTGTTATATGATATGCTACAGATACAATGTAATGGATGTTTCATTCTCTTTTTTAGTGTCTTTCTACTATATGCTATGAGATGGATATTCTTTTCTATTTTGTCTTTCCTTTATGTTGATTTCATGCTTTATTATATGTAGATGATATGATATGGTTTATGTAGGATGTATGTATGCTAATGGTTTGTGGAGGTAGGATGGATGCATTTATGATTTTTGTTGACTATCATGATACAATGTTAGCATGGAAAAGAAGACAAAAGAATAAGATGAATGGATTGACTATTGATTTTGAGATTGATTCAGAGGTCCAAAAATTCCATGATTTTTCAAGAATTTATGAGATATGGTGATGACATTGATGATTTTCTCATTTCTGGGATTGGGACTCTCCATCGTTCTTTATTTTTGATATAACACATAGACACAATGCATCATGGTATTGACAACTAGGATGGTGTTGTATTTAGTTCGATTGACTTTTAATCTACAAATAGATAGGATAGTCCTTGTTAACACCTTGACATACAAAACCTCATTGGAATGTAGTTTAGATGTTCAAAAATATTTCTGATGAAAGCATACACTATAGTCAACAATTTATTCTAAATGACCTCCCTACACAAAACTAAGCAAGTATGCACCAAGATTATTTTACAAGAATACCCCACAAGCACAAAATGAAGGAGTAATAATCGATGTGTTTGTTTCTCTCAAATCCATTTATACATCATCAAAGAGGTCATCATAATGGGATCCAACAAGATGAAATCATCAGAAGATCAAAATTAGGCAGTGGTATTATCCATATCTTTTCCAAGTAGCATAGATAAGATAATTTATGGTATTTGAATTACCCACTGTGGGAATGATGCATCCAGGGACATGTTTGCTCCAGTTCGTCTGTAACAACTACAGACTAATGTTGATAGGCCATTGATATAGGTATCAACTAGTTACCTATGATCTAGACTTTGGATTTTACGATGAATTAAGTTCCACACTTCGACTTAGCCACTTTTTTCTACTTGTTTTAACAAAGTTTAAAGATGATGATTTGATTTATTATGGATAAAGGTTTATTGTGAATGAAAGTGAAATGGGATTGATGGTTTTGGGATTTTCTAGACTATTTTGATGTTTTTTATGTTTTGAAAATGTTTTGAGGTTGTGTTTTTTTCCTTTTTGAAAGATTATGTGAATTTTTTGGTTTTCAATTTTCAAAATATTTTTATATTTTTAAGTTTCAAATGTCTTTGGTATTTTTAGTTTTGACCAAGACCCTGGAAATAGATTCATTGGAGACATAGGGCCTAATAAAGATGAGCCACCTATATTACACACACAAGACCACCAGTTCTCCAGCTAACTTTGGCCAAGATTATTAAAGGAATGCCTTATGAACACTTTATCGGTTAATATAAAAATCCTAACCCTAAAGTGTCTCAAGGGAACATCGGTGTGTGCCCTCGTTCAATCTCAAAGACGATGGATTTGACAATGTCTATTTTTATTTTGATTTTTAATGTTTGGCTTTAACATGGATTTTTGATGTGTTTTGGATTTTTGGTTTTTTAGTTACATCTTTTGAATGTTTTAGTTCACAGCCACAAGATTTTGGTATTTTCTGTATTTTTTGATTTTACAGAGTCTGTTTATAGTTTTGATGAAATTTATGACTTTTTTGAGATTTTCATTGGGATTTTTGAATAAATTTAAGATATACAAGGAACTTGTGATCGAAATTCCTTATCAAATTTCTCCTAGTGTGATGTAATACACTACCTTGATATAGGAAGGAAAAATTAACCTTCGAAATGTTCTAGGTAGTACTAGGGGGAATATGATACTTACAATATCAAGCTATGATGTGGACATCAACATGTGATGGAATAAATAGGATTAATGATGTGATGGGTGAATGCAATGTGAGGCATGATAAGATAAAAAGCCAAAGATAGATGGAGGTTCTTATTTATGCAATGCACTTGTTTTCCAGGTTTTCACTAGAGAATGATTTTTTTCTTTACTGTTTTCAATCCCTTTATCTTTTGGTTGTCGTTTTTTAATGGGCGTGACGCTGAGAGCTGGGCATGATTATGAATGCGTTGTTGGTTGGCGGACAGGTTTTGCTTCGCCAGGGAATTGATAGACCAACGTTGGGCTTCAGCGGACTGAAGGCTCGACTTTCGCGCTGGCAGGACGGGAAGAGGTGGGCATTTCGGGCCGGTAATAAAGCTGGAATATCGTGAACATTCTCGGTGGACGCTCTCTGCCGAGGAACGCTGGGCCATGAAGCGGCGCGGTGGCTCGGGCCGTTGTTATTGCGGTTTTGATCTACATTTGATCCTATATGTGTATGATTCAGATATGTTGATCATGGTTGTTAGAAGATGCTATATCCAAATTTTTAGCTATTGATTCATTGTACAGCGCAAGTTATGTTCACCAATTGTGAACTATGGTTTTTTTAATTTCTAATTGAGGTTTGAGAGAAATGATGTCGGTCTGAATTTATCTTTCATGAAGTCTTATGAATTGTAATTATAGATTTGAGTTTCCTTGATTGTGTTGAAGATAATTTTGACATCTAGAAGATTCGTGCTTAATGGTTCTATGCATTTTACACTAGTTTGGTTGACCTTGTGTTGAACACTACTTTCGATGTTGATTAAGCATGTTGGATCTATTTGGGTCCCTATGAAGAGTGTGCTTGAGTTGTAATCATTCTAATTTCACCTTAGGTTATTCTAGCACTAACCTAATTTGAATTTGAATTTGGATAGCTAACTTTTGATATGTTTCAAAGTTGAAGATGTTATAAATACAAGATGAGTTAGTGGTGAAGGATATGCAAAAGTGAAGAAAAAGAGAACAAAAGAAAATAGAGAAAAGAGTCCAAGGAGAATATAAATAAGTTTGAATTAGTATGTGTGTATGATGTGAGTGTGGTAGATCAGTGTGAACCCTTAATTTTGAGTTTCTAGAAGTAGTGAGTGGAAGGTTAACTCTATCATTCATGCATGTTTGCAAGTGGATTGTGAGAATTACGGTGGATTTCTTTGTTGCATTGAAATTTTCTTCTCTCTATAACAAGTCTTCTTTGTCTTCTTTATATCTCTATGGCAGTGATCCCTTCGAGTTGTTATCCCTGTTGGATAGTGAGTCATTGTTTTAGGTAGTGAGTCCTTATTTTGGCAATGAGCCTTATTTCATAGGTAGTGAGCCTCTTCTAATAAATTTTGATATATTTTCTATAGTATGAGTTAATCCTCACTGTGGTTTTTCCCTTATTGGTTTTTTCATGTAAATCTAGTGTTATTGTGCTTATGTGTTGGATTTAAGGTTCTACATTAGCATTTGATGATTAATTATTTAAGCTTTGTTAAGAATTAGTTTAGATGAAAGAATTGAAACATTAAATCTGTGACAATTGATTCACCCCCCTTCTTAGTTGTCCTATTTATAAATTAGTATCAGAGCTTAATTTGTTGAGGAAGGTCTGGAATGGATGAAAAAATGATTTATGATTGTCCAAGGTTTGATGGAATTAACTATTCTATCCATAAAATATTGATGGAAGAATATCTAGATTATTATGGAAATGATGTGGACAAAGCTTAAAAGAATCCTTATACTACTCCTGTTAATGGTTTGAGTATGCCTAAAGAGATCAAAGCACATGAAGAAAAAAATAAGGTGAAGTACATTTTGAAGAATAGTTTGGTACATTATGAGTTGATTAAGGTTTAGAATTTGAAGACTACTAAGGAAGTCTGGGATGCTTTGGAAAGAGTGCATGAAAGTGATGAAAGAGTCAAATTAGTGAAATTATAGAATTTGGAGACATAGTTTGAGCTTATGTATGTGTCTAAAGACAAGAATGTTAAAGCTTATGTATAGAAATTGGATGAGATAGTGGCTAGAATGCAAGGACTTGGTACTATGGTAGATGAAATCAAAATTATAAAGAAGATTCTCAAAACTCTCCCTAATGCTTACAGTGAGAAGGTGTGTGCTATTAAATAGAGTATAGATTATAAGAACTACACTAAAGATCTATTGTTGGGAATTTTGACATCTTATGAGATGAGGAAGCTGAGTTTGTGGAATGTATACAAATTAGAAATTGCTTTTAAGTTGACTAAAGCAAAAGATCCAGATGAAGAAAAAATTGATGAAATAGAAACTAACCTTGTAAGAAGGATGAGGAAAGGCTCTAACAAGTATGAAGGTAACTTACCCTTTAAATGCTTTATTTGTGGAGAAATAGGTCATTATGTTGCAAAGTGTCTGAAAAGAGCTAAACAAAATAAACAAAGATATGAGAAATAAAATAAAGGAAATAAGATTAACCGAGCATATTATGTGAATAATAATGCTAGTATATATGATGGCAATTATGAGTATGAAGATACTGGTGACAATGAATTATTGTTCTTTGTGATTAAGGATCAACCTACTTCTACTAATTCTAAAAAATAGATAAAAGAAAACCCTCTGGAGAAGGAGAAAAATGAAGGTACTGTTATCTCCGTCGTACATGCTAAACAAGAGAAAAATTATTGGGTAGTTGATAGTGGTTGTTCACATCACATGACTGGTGATAAAAGTAAGTTTGTTAAGCTTGAAAAATATGATGGAATCTTGGTTATGTTTGGAGATGATACTGGTGATAAAATATGTGGGATAGGTACAATAAGTTTTGATGGAAAGAATCATGTTGATGATTTCTACTATGTTAAGGGTTTAAGGAATCAAATTTGAAGTGTTGGTTAGATGTGCAGTAAAGGATATGATCTATTTTTAAGGGTGAGAGATGTGAGATCTGTAAAGGATTTGGAACTTTGATTGTTGTAGGAAAAAATATGAAGGAAATACCTATCAACTGAAGGGTGTTGATGGATTATGCTTTATGAATCAGATTAATGATAGTTGGTTATGGTATAGAAGAATGTGTCACATGAATTTTGATAACTTGGAAAGGATTAGTTTTGTTCAAGCCATGAGAGATTTTCCAAGGATTACAAATCTTGTGAATGCTATTTGTAGGAATTGTCAGTTTGGAAAGCAAGCAAGAAATCATTATAGATAAAAGGAATAGTCTACTACTAGACTACCAGATTTAATTCATATAGATCTCTATGGTCCTACAATAGTGAGAAGTCTACTTTTTGAAAGGTACATTATGATTTTAATTAATGATTATTCTAGATATACATGGGTTACATTTCTTAGAGAGAAATGAGATGCATTAGATAGATTCAAGACATTCAAAGCTATTGTTGAAAATGAAGTAAACTTGAAGATAAAATTCTTAAGATATGACAAAGGTGGAGTATTCATGTCCCTTGAGTTTTGTAATGCCCCATCGTGCAAACCCCAAAGGACTACTAAAAAATGCAACAATTCTTTTTTTGAAAACATAAAGTATAAACACTAAGTTTACTATTGCAACTAACATAGCTAATGATTACAAGTTAAAAACCTAAGTCCCTTGAGGTGCACAAGTTGAAATTACATAATCTATCCCATAAAAAAGTTGATAAAATTAATTACAAATTCAACTAACATAACTCATTAATTCATATATCTTCATTTAAACATTTATTTAAAATAAGCAACAAGACAAGCATTGAACCATATAGAAACCACACATGTATTTATAACAAATTGTACTTGGAAATATAAAGAAAATATTTTCTCAAACATAACACAACATCAACGATATTTACAATTATAGATAAATCATGAATTACATAATGTGATTATACATTACATCAATCTACAAGTACATCTCATTGAGCAATTACCCAAGGTTACATTATAATTCTACCTAATACATGGGAGAGTAACATATCAATACACAAAATATAATAGAAGTACAAGAATACATTTGGAAACATATAAACTCTGGATCAAGTTGTCTCTATAAAACTCTGCACTAAAAGGTGCATCTACAAGATAGGGAGCCCAATAGGGTGTGTAGCACATTCCAGTTAACCACCCCCATGCTAGGAGTAGATAAGAAAGGGTCACTGACCAAGAACATCTAAAAAAATACACAAAACTAAACTCTAAGCATGGAAAGCTAAAACACACATAAAGGAAAACATAATATCAAAAGACCACTTCCAGAGGTTAGCAACAACATCAGTCACAAGGGAAAGCTAGTGGAGAGTGTCATCACACAGTCCTACATGGGTTATCCTGACTTCCTATCTCTAGGCACAACCCCCATCTATGGTTATCCTGACAGCTTCTCTAGGCCCCGACCTCATAGGGTGAATTTTGTAGAATTGTTAACCTCTCATGGAGATGAGGCAATGATCTTTCCAATCACAGTCTTCTCAGCCCACCTTTAGTTTGCGAGAGAACTAACAAATGGTCGAGGTAACCATAATTATCTTGTTAATGTTTACCTACCCAACCCCTAATTAATTAATTAGATTATCACTTATTACTCAAACTCTAACGTGGGTTATCCTGACAACCCCTTTGTGTGTCGATGCCCACGTAGAGCCACACTCCCTAGAACCCAAACCATAGAAACAAATACCAAGGGGTTTTACCAACAAGAAAATTATACCACAAAATAGGACAACTACAAGGCAAAACCATCTCGCTAAAGGTCATGAATATCAGCTCCCATAAAAATGGTACAACCCAATAAATTAACTCAAAACCACAACTAAAGTCATAATAGGGAAAAGTTTCAAATTAAAAGATCAAAGTTATAAAATCATTCTCCCATGCCTCTAGAAGTCCCTAACAAACAACTTAAGCTCCTACAAGATAATATGCTAATATTAGGGTTTTTCCCACAAAACCATAACCTAATCAAGCGAAAATCATACTTGATTCAACAATAATTCAATAATACAATTTTGTCAAAGAAAATAAATAATTGATTCACCCATAAACATTCATCTTGATTTAATAAATAATTCTTATTTCTAATTAAACTAATCCCTCATAAAAACAACTTGTTATATAATCCATCTTCCAACTTTTCACAACATCAATATATAAAAAATATATTTTCATATTCATATATGTATATGTGAGTGTGTATATACATGTAATTACATACACACACACATATACATGAACAAAATCTTAAAATATAAATAACATGATAAATTTAATATTATATACACTGTATATTTCACATCCATATACTCATATCCATATATATATAAATAAATATATACATATATATAATATATAAATACATACATATATTTATATATAATATATATATATATATTATATTTCAGATTAAATAAAACTTAAATAAAACAAGTTTCAAATTTTAATGAAACAAATATTTTTTGGAAAGATGAAATTTCCATGTTGCACAGGTTGGGCTGTGTTTCATAGCCGAACCCCAATGGGGTACGACTATGTAGGTAGCACCAGTGCTGCCCTCACTGCCGCCTCCCATGTGGGGGATGACTATGGGGGTAGCCCCCCACACTACCTCAAAATAAATAATATTTTTTAATATTTTTTTAAAAATTAATTATGTACAGAAATACAATTTCTTCAGAAAAATCTTTCAAACCCATACTTAATATATATATATATATATATATATAACACTTATTTCAAATACTTTAGTCGAGCACATTAGCAAGACTGAATAGTAAAGAAAATAATAAAATTGTTTACACATAAGTTTATTTCTACAAAAATTGTAAAGAAAATTTCTACAAGGGTTTTCAATTTCATAATTTTGACAAAGGTTCCCATTGCAACCTACAAAGGTTCTTTCCTTTTGTAGTCTTCCTACTATTTAACAATAATTTTATTTCATGAGGTTCTCTGATTTTACTATAAAATTTCTACATAGGCTACAAAATAATAACGAGAAAACTTCAACAGCCGAGAACAAATTTTTTCTACAGAGGAACTTTTAACCAACTTTTCTACTCATAAGCTATCACAAGCATTTCTACTGAGGGTTATAACTAATTCATGGAAATTTCCTCTTACACAGAAAAATCTCAGGAAATATTTTCAAAACAAGAAAAGAATTACATAAATAGCAAAAGAACATGTTTTCTGTAGCTTGAAGGAACGAGGATTGGAGCAAAGCTTCACCTCTAGAATTTCAACTTCTAAATCCTTTCCAGAAACTTCACCTCTAGCTAGAAGAAAAATATGAGCCCAAAATGTATAATGTAAACCTCCTCAATTTTTTTTTTCAATAACAAAAAACCCCCCAAAACCCCACGCACTATTCTATATCCAAATTATTTCCATAAAGAAGCTTCTTGTCATTCACTTCATGCCAATGTTCTCTCCAAGAATATTTTAAAACAATAATTTTATTAAATTCCAACTCACTCCCATAAATAATCTAATTATAATTTAGCTAATTAATTTTTAATTAAATTCGTTTAAAAATAATAAAGCATTATAAGCTATTTAATTAATTTAAACATTCAAAAATGAATACCACTACCTTAAGCAAATTTAAATTTCTAATTTACATCAAAGCATCTAATATTTTTATTTAAACTATTCACTCAATCAAGAGCATTAATCAATTAACTTAACTATAATTGTCTACAAATAATTATATCAAATAAATAACATTAATTAATCACACATAAAATAAAGATCAATTAAATCATAGCTTTAAACAAATAAATAATCAACACTAACCCAAACTTAACAAAGATGAGTTTGAGACAAAGATACCATTGGACTCACAAAAAGGTGACAAACTTGGGAAGGGAACACTTCCTTATCAACTCCCTTTTCAACATCATACCTATTGGGTTTATGGGACACACTCAAACCTGACAAGTAGGTGGAGTCAGTGTCTAGTACCTGTATCCTTTATAGAAACAAACGTCAAGTACCATGTAAATCACCATTGTAGACACATAGTGAAAGGTAATCGCAGGATAGCAGAGCACTTGTAAGCAAATGATACCACTCTGTCCTTTCACCAAGACACACTGGCAAACACATTAGAAACCATAGCAGCATAAAATCACAACATCACCACATATATGATTAAGAAATCCATAACATAACCATATAATATAATCACCATGAAATGTATCATTAAACATCATTAGTAATGTCAAGCGTAGCAAACCAACCAAACTATGAATCCACACACAACCAAATTCGGTGAACTAGTCACCATCACAAACCAAGTACAAAATCAACAGAAAAGAGTATCAACAACATGATGGGTATTACAAGTTTAATAAGTTTTTTGAAGTGAATGGAATAAAGAGACATTTATCTGGTTTGAGAACTCCTCAGTAGAATGGAGTTATTGAAAGGAAAAAAAATAGTTCAAGAGGCTACTAGATTAATGATTACTGAGGCTAGTTTACTAGAAGTTTATTGGAAATAATCTATTCATAATGTTGTTTATGTGTTAAATTGGGTTAAAACAAGACCAAATAGTAAAAATACTCCCTATGAGCTATGGCATGGAAGAATTCATACTATTAAGTATTTCAAGGTATTCAAAAGAAAATGTTATATTAAAAGAGATGAAGAAAATTTAGGCAAGTTTGATGCAAGAAGTGATGAATAAATTTTTCTTGGATATTCTACTAATAACAAGGCATATGAATGTTTCAATAAAATATTGAGAAAGATTTTATAGATTGCAAATGTCAAGGTTGATAGGATAGTGAAGAATTTAGTTGACATTGATGGATATGAATCTGGTGAACCTAATCTCATAAGAATTGAAGAAATTATGGAAGAACGGGAAAAGGATAAGCAAGAGGAGAAGAATGAATAGAATAAAAGAGAAGAAGATGCTCCAGTGATGTCACCTAAGATAGCTAGATATGTACAAAAGAATCATTTAGAAATCATAATATAGGAGATAAGACTGAGGGTGTATTGATTAGAAGCAGAGCTACTGCTAAAGTGAATTTGTGTTTACTTTCTAAGATTGAAGCAAAGACTATAAGTGAAGCCAGTAAAGATTAAAATTGGATGGAAGCCATGAAAGAAGAACTTATGTAGATTGACAAGAATAAAAATTGTGAACTGGTCCCAAGACCAGAAGATTAAAACATCATTGGATTGAACTAGGTATTTAGAAATAAGTTGAATGAGAATAGATGGTATGTGTAGGATCATGATGGGCCAAAAAGTGGCAATATGATGGGTATGCATTGGGTATGTGGCTGACAACTTTTTTTTACCCAAAATTGATGAAACAAAAAGGGTTTTTAAATGATATTCTCATCTTTCCACCAATATAAATTATGCTTTAGTTCGAATTTAATAAGTAATTATTATTCATTTTCTATTTAAATTACGAGAAAATCCCTCATTGATAGGATGATTGAAAAAAATCTATAGCTTTCAAATAGTGTCATATTTTTTTAATCTAAAACATGTTTCGCATACTATAGGATTAAAAAAAGAAAAAATGAATTTCATGAAGTGTTGACCAAGTTAAGGTTGTTAGACACACAAATTTTTATATTTCTAAAAAGTTGTAATAAAAAATTCATAATTAATTATTTGCTTGGAAAAAAATTACAAAAATATATGGATCACATCGAGACATGAGTCCTCTACCTATATCTAAAATCTTACAAAAAATAATTGTCATTTTATTGTGGTTAGGGTCGTCAGAAAAACACCTACTTCTTATTTTTTCCCTGAAATTTAAGTACTACTACATTGAAATTTTAAATTTTCACCAAATAGATTTCCTTTCTTTTTAAATAAACCTAGTTGTTTAAAAACTACATTCAATTTGCTATAGATTCTATTGTTACATATTTTTGAAATAATATAGATAAATTATTCAAATTTTTTATTTCAAGTTGCCTAACTCTGATTTTTTTGAATTTTTTGCCACTTAAGGGCTTGTTTTTTCCATGATGATCTTGCACATACCCTAGAGAAATTTTTTAGAAACAAAGCAAGGATTGTTTATATAAATGTTACTCACAAGTAGAAGGTATATATTTTCAAGAAACCTTTGCTTTGGTAGCAATAATGAAAGATATAAGGATGTTCTTAGCATTTTTTACTCATAAAGACTTTAAGGTCTATCAAATGGATGTCAAGTCAACAATTTTGAATGGTGAGTTAGAAGAAGAAGTCTACATGGAACAACTGGAAGGATTTCAGTTGACAGAGCAACCAAATATTATGTATAATGTTTGTCTTGTGGCTAGATTTCAAGAAGATTCTAAGGAAACACATGTTGTTTCTATTAAAATAATTTTTAGATATTTAAATGGCACTCTGAATTATGGATTATGGTATCCTAAAGATACTAACTTTACACTTAGTGCTTATACAGATGCAGATTGGGCCAAATGTGTAGATGATAAAAAGTGTAAAAGTTGTAATGCATTGTTTCTTCATTGCACATTGGTGACATGGTTGAGAAAAAAGAAAGATTCAGTATCTTGTCTATTAATGAAGCTGAGTATATTGTTGTTGCATCTTGTTGTGCACAATTTTTATGATTGAAACAAACATTGAAGGACATTAGAGTGGTGTATGATGATTCTATTTCTATCTTCTATGATAATACACGTACAATTAATATTTCAAAAAATCTTGTGATGCACTCGAGGATGAAGCATATATCTATCATATATCATTTCTTGAGAGAGAAGATCATGGAGAATGAAGTAAATCCTATGTTTCAACAAAGGATAAGGTGGCTGATATTTTCACGAAGGCTCTTCCTAAAGATACTTTTGATTATTTCTAGGAGAAGTTAGGGATCATTGGCCCTCCTTTCATGAACTAGATCCATTAGTACAGTGGATCTATGGATCTATCTTTCTTCTAGACTGATGTTTTGGTGGCTACCTCTTAGGGGGAGTAGGTAGTATCAGGTGTTGTCATTGTGAGTATTATGTTTTCTATGTCAAAGGAGAAATAAATGTAAAATATCTTTTGTCTTTAATTTCAAAGGGGGAGAGGAATCATGTGAAAAAAAGAGAGAAAGCATGTACACAAAAAAGGAGAGGAAGCATGTCAAAAAGGAGAGGAAGCATGTGAATAAGAAGAGGAAGAATACCAAAGATTATCTACTAATGGGGAAAAACATAAAGGAACATAAAGAAAAGACTTGAGAAGTGTATATAGAGTTGTATGGTGTCTTTGATGGTTTTTCACATCATGTGTTATCATCAATGATAAAGGGGGATATTGTTACAAGAATGAAAAGATAGATGGTGTTACAGTCATTGATGTTAACTAATCAAATGGTTATCAACTAGTTGTTGTTGGCTATATATGTCGAGGATATTGAAAAAAATGTAATGAAGATATGTTGCAAGATGATTCAGCTATATTGATCATGGTTGTTAGAAGATGCTATATCCATATTTTTAGCTATCAATTAATTATACAAGGCAAGTTATGTTTACTAGTTATGAATTGGGTATGTTTAGGATCATCAAGGAAAAAACATGCCCTTAAGTGGTGATGAAAATTCAGAAAATCAGAGTTAGGCAACTTGATGTAAAAATTTGAATAAGTTATCTATATTATTTCAAAAATATGTAAGAATAAAATCTGTAGGAAATTGAATGTAGTTTCTAAACTACTAATTTAATTTAAAAAAGAAAATCTATTTGGTGAAAATTTGAAATTTAAATGTAGAAGTATTTAAATTTCAGGGAAAAAATAAGTAGGTGTCTTTCTGACCACCCTAACCATAATAAAATGATAATATTTTTTTATAAGATTTTAGATATAACTAGAGGACTCATGTCCCGATGTAATGCATATTTTTTTGTAATTTTTTCCAAGTAAATAATTAATTATTATTTTTTATTAATTTTTAAAAATATAAAAACTCATATGTTTGACCATTAACTTGGTCAAAACTTCATGAAATTCAATTTTTTAAAAATATTATAGTATGAAAAGCATAGAATGTGACACAGGTTTTAGATTCAAAAAATGTGACACCATTTGAAACCTATAGATGTTTTTCAATCAGCCTATCAATTAGGACTTTAGTGGTAATTCAAATAGAAAATGAATAATAATTATTTATTAAATTCAAAGTAAAACATAATTTATATTGGTGGAAAGCTAAGAATCTCCTTTAAAAACCCTTTTTGTTTCATCAATTTTGGGTAAGAAAAAGTCGTTAGCCACATGGGCCATCATATCACTTACATATCGCCACTTTTTGGCCCACCATGATCCTACACATACCCAACTATGGTTTTTTGTGTTTTTGATTGAGGGCCAGGAGAAATTTTGTTGGTCCTAATTTCTCTTTAATGAATTCTTATGACTTCCAGTGCTGGACTTGAGTTTCCTTGATCGTGTTGAAGATAATTTCAACATCTAGAAGATTTGTCCTTAATGGTTCTATGTGTTTTACCCTAGGGTTTGGCCAACCTTCAGTTGACCACTACTTTCAAAGTTGATGAAACATGTTGGATCTATTTGGGTCCCTATGAAGCATGTGTTTGGGTCTCCCTCATTCCAATTCCACCTTAGGATGCTTTGGCACTGATCTAATTTGAGTTTGAATTTGGATACCCGACTTTGGATATGTTTCAAAATTGAAGATGGTATAAATATAGGATGAGTTAGTGGTGAAGGATATACAAGAGAAAAGAAGAAGAGAAAAAAAGAAAATAGAGACAAGAGCCCAAAGAGAACAAAAAAAAGTGTGCATCAGTATGTGTGTATGATGTGAGTGTGGCAGATTATTGCAAAGCCTTAATATTGAGTTTCTAGAAGTAGTGAGCCAAAGGTTAACTTTATCATTCATACATGTATGCACGTGGATTGTGCAAACTGTGGTGGATTTCTTTGTTGCATTAAGATTTTCTTCTCTTTGTAACAAGTCTTCTTTGTCTTCTTTATATCTCTATGGCAGTGACTCCTTTGGGTTGTTCTCCATGTTGTAAAGTGAGTCCTTCCTTCAAACAGTGAGTCCTTATTTTGGAAATGAGCATTATTTCATAGGAAGTGAGCCTCTTGTAATCGGTTTTGATATTATTTTAAAGTGTGAGTTAATCCTCACTGTGGTTTTTCCCTTATTTATTTTTCCACGTAAATTTGGTGTTATTGTGTTTATGTGTTAGATTTAGGTTTTTTCACTAGCAATTGATGATTAATCATTTAATATGTGTTAAGAATTAGTGGGAATGTGTAGGACCATGATGGGATAAAAGGTGGCAATATGATGGGTATGTGGCTAATGACTTTTATTTTACCTAAAATTGATGAAACAAAAAGGGTTTTTAAAGGAGATTCTCAACTTTCCACCAATATAAATTATGTTTTACTTTGAATTTAATAAATAATTATTATTCATTTTCTATTTGAATTATGACTAAAGTCTTGATTGATAGGTTGATTGAAAAACATCTATAGCTTTCAAATGGTATTACATACTTTGAATTTGAAACATGTGTCACATTCTATGCTTCACATACTATAGGACTAAAGAAAATTGAATTTCATGAAGTTTTGACCAAGTTAAGGTGGTTAGACGCACGAGCTTTTATATTTATTAAAATTTGTAATAAAAAATTCATAACTATTTATTTACATGGAAAAAAATTATAAAAAATAGACATCACATTGGGACATGAGTCGTCTACTTATATCTAAAATATTATAGAAAAATATTATGATTTTGTTGTGGTTAGGGTGGTCAGATAGACACCTACTTCTTATTTTTCCCATAAAATTTAAGTGCTACTGCATTGAAATTTCAAATTTTCACCAAATAGATTTAAAAAAAAAAACCTAGTAGTTTAGAAACTACATTAAATTTGATACAAATTATATTGTTACATATTTTTGAAATAATATAGATACCTTATTCAAATTTTTATGTCAAGTTGCCTAACTCTGATTTTTCTAAAATTTTCACAACTTAAGGGCCTATTTTTTCCATGATTATATAGCACATACCCTAGTTCTGGTGAATGAATTAAAAGATTAAATCTATGACAACTGATTCACCCCCCTTCTCAGTTGTTCTATTCAAAATCCTTTACAATCTTAATCTAGATCATTCCTCTAATTTTGCTTGAGGACAAGATCCCCTGCCTGAAAATACTGACTCTTAATTTTCTTGTTGTAGCTTCATTTCATTTGTTCTTGGTATACTTGTAAATTTTTAAGGGGATCAAGAGGATGCTCATCCAAGAATTCTAACTCATCCAACTCACATACTCTATATTCTTCATCAGTGACTAGATTTTGTAGTGATACTCACACAAAGGGAAGCTTTACCTCAATGGGTAGGATGGCTTTGGATCCATAGACCAAGGAGGAAGGGGTTGTACCTGTAGGTGTGTGGATACTGGTTTTATTAGCTCATACAGAGAGGTTTAACTACAGATGCCAATTATGGAAAACTTAATTGACCGTCTTCTTTAAGATTTTCAAAATGGTCTTGTTTGTAGGCTTAGCTTGACCATTTCCCTAGGGGTAGTAGGGAGTATGTGCAAGATCATCATGGAAAAAATAGGCCTTTAAGTGCCAAAAACTTTAGAAAAATTAGAGTTAGGTAACTTGATGTAAAAATTTGAATAAATTATCTATATTATTTCAAAAATATGTAAGAAAAGAATATGTAGAAAATTGAATATAGTTTCAAAACTACCAGGTATTTTTTTTTAAAATCTATTTGGTGAAAATTTAAAATTGAAATGCAATAGTACTTAAATTTTAGGGAAAAAATAAGAAGTAGGTGTTTGTCTGACCACACTAACCATAATAAAATGATAATATTTGTTTCTAAGATTTTAGATATAAGTAGAGGACTCATGTCTTGGTGTGATGCATTTTTTTTGTAATTTTTTTCCAAGTAAATAATTAATTATGAATTTTCTATTCTAACTTTTCAAAAATATAAAAAATCATATGTCTAACCACCTTAACTTGGTCAAAACTTCATGAAATTCATCTTTTTTAATCTATAGTATGCAAAGCATAGAATGTGAGACATGTTTCAAATTTAAAAAATGTGATACCATTTGAAAGCTATAGATGTTTTTCAATCATCCTATCAATCAGGACTTTAGTCATAATTCAAATAGAAAATGAATAATAACAATTTATTAAATTCAAAGTAAAACATAGTTTATATTGGTGGAAAGCTAAGAATATCCTTTGAAAACCCTTTTTGTTTCATCAATTTTGGGTAAAAAAAGTCATCAGCCATATACCGTACACATACCCATCATATCACCACTTTTTGGCCCATCATTATCCTACGCATACCTAGAGGGTAGAGAACTAATGTTGGATGTTAGATCATTGGAATAAGTCTCTTACATTGAGATTCTTGAAGGGTGTTCCATTATTTTAGATAAGGGCTTGTGAAATACCATAGAGGTAAATAACATAATTTAGGATAAACTTGGATATTTTATTCCCTATTATATAAGGCGTGGTAATAGCTTCCACCCACTTAGTAAAGTATTTAGTTGTCATGATAATGAATTTGTGGCCATTAGATGAGGTGGGGATAATTTTTCCTATGAGGTCAAGTCCCCACTACAAGAAAGGACAAGGTGTGACCATTAGTTGTAAGTCCTGAGCTAGAGCATGTATAAGGTCTCCATGTTATTGACACTAGATACATTTCTACACATACTAATGAGCCTTTCTTTCCATGGTTAGCTAGTAATACCTTGTCCTCAATAGTTTCTTGGATAAGGTCATACCACTAGAATGGGAATCACAAATGCTCTTATGTACTTCCATTAAGGTTGTCAAGGCTTCCTCTTAGTTGAGACATCATAGTAATGTCCCCTCGATGCCTCTACAATATAGGGTATCACCTAAGATGTCAAATCAAGATTCCTTTTTAATGAAGGTCTTCTTAAGGTTAGAGGTGATACTAGATGGGAGGGTACCTCTACTAAGATAAGTGAATATATCATGATACCAAGGTAAACCAAGACCAATGATTACACACAATTTTATATTTAGGAATTTTGAAAGTTGTTGCAAGAAGTTGTTCTACCAAGAATTCACATTGAATGATATTGTGTGGCATGTCTAATGTAGAACCAATTATCACCATGGCATCTACTACGTGATTGTTCACATTAAGTATCTATTCAAAGGTTATATTAATGAAGAAGTCCTTCAGACTTTCTATCATCTTCTTATAAGGAGTGAGTTTTTTGTCCTTGGTATGGTAGTCATCGTTGACTTGGTTAAAAACGAGTTATGAGTCCCTATAGACTTTTAACTCTTATATCTACCATTGGACTTCTATTCTTAACCTTGTTATTAGAGCTTCATACTCATTAATATTGTTGGTACATGGGAATGATAGCCGATATGAATTTGGAATACAATCACCTTGAGGGGTGATAAAGAGGATGTGTGCACTTGATCCATGTTGGGTATACAATCCATCAAACTACATTTTTCATTAATCCATTGTATTAAGAAGAAATACTAACTCATCAAAAAATTTAGATATAATAGGATTCTCCACGTAAATAGGTACTTCTACTAGTTGATCTACAATAACTTGTCCCTTTATAGTCTTTCATTCCACATACTCTATGTAAAAATCTATCAAGATCATTACCCATTTTGTCATTCGCCCAATGAGAGTTTCTTTAGATAATAGATATTTCAATGGGTTGATCTTAGCAATAAGATTGATTTGGTGTGAGAGCATGTAATGTCTAAATTTTTGTGAAGCAAAGACAATTGCTAGGCATTTTTTCTCGGTAGACGAGTAATTCATTTCATATTCTACCAATGTCTTTATAGTGTAATAGATGGTTCTTTCTTTTCTTGTTTCATCATGTTTGGCTAGAAGAGAGCCTAGTGTTGCTGATAGAGATAAGATGTATATGATCAATGGCTTGTTTGGTATTGGTGGCATGAGAACTCAAGGTGATAATAGGTAATTCTTGATCTGCTAAAAGGGTTTATCACATTTCTCATCCAACTTATATGTTATACCTTTATTGATAAGATGCAAGAAAGGGTGAATCTTATCTAATAGCTATGCTATGAACCTCCTAATTGATTGTAATATTCATTATATCCCTCTCACTTGTTTCAATGTTTGTGGTGGCTCCATGCCCAATATTTCTTTCACCTTTGCTAGATCTATCTTTATCCCTCTTTGTGACACTATGTAGCTCAGAAGTTTTCCTAATGTAACCCCAATGACACTTTTTTGGAATCAGTCATACCTTATACTATTTGAGCCTGTCAAAGATGGGTCTTAATACCTCTATGTGCTCCTTCCTTGTTTTTAACTTGGCCAAAATATCATCCACATAGTCTTCGACTATTTTATGGATCATATCATGAAAGATTAGGGTCATCACCATTTGATAAGTCACTATCCAACATTATTTAACCCAAATGGCATCATATTCCAATAGTATGTTCCCCATGGACAAGTGAATGTATTTATATGTTGATCCTCCTTAGTAATCATGATCTAGTTATAGCCTAAAAATCCATCCATGAGTGATAACATTTCATGTCCCAAGGTTAAATCAATAATTATGTTGAAGTTGGGAAGAGGGAAATAATCCTTTGGACATGTGTTGATCAAGTCTAAAATTTGTGCATATATTGATGCCCCCAATGGGTATAGAAACAGGTACCAGGTTGGAAACCTAATCAAGATAGTCAATTGGTCAAAAAAATCTGATGCCAAGGAGACTTTTTAACTCTAGTTTATCCAACAATGAAATTTGATGGCACATCTTTATCAATTTTTGTTTCAATAGTTTGGCTTCAAGATAGAGTACTGAATTGAATGTACAACCACTTTAGGATTGAATCCAGGCATGGTTTTGTAAGACCATGCAAAGTTTTCTGTTCTTTCTTTTAGGAATTCTACCAAGTTTTTATGTTATTCATCTAATAATGATTCAACATAAAAGGTTATCATAGGTCCTTCCTCTATTCCTACATTCACTAGAGTAGCCTTCTCTGCCAGTATTGCTGATTTTTTTGGATGCATTGCACTAAAGGGAGATTGAACCCCTCATCCTTGGGTTCCTCAAAGATTTTTTCACCTTTAGATACATCCTTTCTTTTTACTATTTTTTTATCTAAAATTTCCATAGTGTTGTTTTCACTTAAAGACCCACATGTTATTCTCATGCCATCAATTTTGTGATTGAGAGATTGAATCATCTCCCCATAGTATTCTTGTGTGTCTAGCTCTATATCAAGTCCTACTTTATGATCCTCACATGCTAAGTTGTTGTAGAGTCCCACGAATTTTGAGATTCCTTCATAATTTTTTGAATGTATCTAGAATTGGTGGTCTTCGATGGTTTGAGTTGATGAGTTGGGGGTGCACTAGGCTTAATTCAATCCTTTGGCCATTTGGGGTGAAATATGTTGTGGTTATGATAAAGATAGATGTATCCTCAAATAGGTCAGTGACATCAAGAGGAAAGTCATCTAGGGTAGTATCACATGATGTGGGTAGCCAAGAGGAAGCCTTATCCCATTTATTAGAAGTACCCTTTCCAATAAGGGTAACCTTTCGAGTAGTACATCTTAAGCCAATATTCTTTGGACGTATCTTCAGAATGATGGGTTCTAGCAAACCATTTTCATTTTGTCCAAATTTTTCATTCATGTTGTATCCCGATCCCATTATTAGCTATAAAAATTTATTATCATCTTCCATGTGAACAATGGGCATGGGTAGGGTGTTCTAATAGAGAAATTTAGATACATCTTCCTCATTGACATATTCTTTGTTCAAGTCTCCCCATTTAGTGAATGTGGTAGATTCAAGATTTAATGTTTCAACCACATTTTTAATAAGTTGAGGTTTCCCATGAGATTTGGGGGAAGGAGGTAGCTCTCCCAATACAAAAGTTTCATTCTTCAGTTTGTAATGCCCACAACCATCATCCTTGATTACTTCCTTGATGTCTGTTATGATCTACACAATGGGTGTTTGGATTCCAAAGTAGATGCAAGGGAAGATGGGTCAACAAATGAGGAGGATGTAGGCCGTTCATAATTATTAGGTATTTGGGGGATCTTGTATGACTTAGTGTCAAGGTTCTTACAATACTAAAAACACTCAAGATCTCCATGGATAGTAACCTCTTTATCCTCGAAAGAAAACTTGACACATTGGTGATAGGTGGAAGATGTAACTTGCATGACATGAATCCATGGTTGAAAAAGTAGGATGTTGTAGGGGAGATCAAGATTTAGCACTTGGCATGTGGTCTCAGCAATGATGTGCCCCATATGGATAGGTAACTTGATGATGCCTTGATACACCCATTCTTGATCATTGTATGCCCTTATAGTTGTACTCATTGTATTCTCAATAGCATCCTTTGAGTAGCCCAAGTTTTGGACCAACTAAAGAGTGTAAATTTTTAGACCAACACCTTCTTTTATGTGGACTCTTTTAACTTTATTCTTATGAACAATTACCTTAATGTGTAAATTTCAATTGTGAGATGGATGCATTGGGAGATCTTGTTCTAAGAAGGTGAGAAGATGGGGGTACTAATATGCTCTACCATAGCTTGAAATTGTTTGGTATCAATATTCTTAGGAATGGAGGAATCTAATAAAGCCTTTTACTAGTATATCACTATGGGTGGTGGATAGCTTCAATAGTTCTAAACTAGAGATTTGTGTGGGGGTTTTCTTTAGCAGGTCAAGGAGACTATAGTTACTAGAGTTTGACATTGGCAGTGTAGGTTGTGCCCTACACAGAGAGGAAGCTCCTTGGATTGTAACCTTTCCACATCATGTGGTGACCCCACATTCCACACTAAGTCCATGGATGGTGATGAATGTTATGAAATTTTCAGAAGAGGCAACTAATTGGATTAAACTATGGGTTGATAAATTGTTCTCATGACCCTATCAAGTTGGTACAAGTGTCTAGGTTGGTCCTTTGGTATTTTATGGTAATTTCCTTAGTTTATCCTTTAATGGTTAATCTAGGAACGTAAGCTTGTGAAAAGTGTTGCGGTAATCTACATAAGGGCTGAAACTAGTGAACTAGGTGGGGATGAATGTAATGCTACTTAGTCTATGATTATTCTAGATTTTGGCTCTCAAATCTCCTATCAGTTCTCTGATAGGAGCCTATATCAAAACATTCTGCAACATAAACAGGTTAACAGTAAAAAGTAAATAGTATTAATGTTTCATACTAAGAATATAATATAATAAAAGATAAAATTTAAATGGAACACATTAAAAATTGCTCATACATATTGACAATCACATCAATCAATATTTATAGAATACAACACAATAAATTAAATTCATATGCATCTAACAACAAATAATGATAATTGTAAACTTATTCAATCATAGAAAAATGAATGTAAAGCTAAAATGTTTTTTACCACACAATGCACTCCTACTATAGTGATCACAAGGTAACCGAGGAAGTGTGCCCTGCATTCTTGGATTATCGAGTGATGAAGCTTATGAATACAAGTTACTCCACGCTAATAAAAATACATTCAAATAACATCATGATATTTTAAATCATGAACAAAAGTATATATCAATATATTATTATCATCTATATGAACTAAGTCTTGAATTACATATTTATAGTTATTAGACTAGTTAACCTTATAGTTATTGTTGGATGAAAACATATAAGAGTCTTTGGTTGTTTTAGCCTGCGACCAACAACCTAGAAGGATAATAAAAAAAAGATTATAGTCCTTTTCCATTGTTTCAAAACGACGTAAAAACTTGAAATAGATAAATGCAACTCAACACTAATTTTTTTTTTTTTTAAAATGAACCTCAAACAAACTTAACTTTACTACACCAATTCCCTTGTCCACGTGCCATCCATTAAGTGTCTCCTACTACCAAAATCATAAAGATAATCAATAAATGATCAAAGGATTTTGATATATTCATAGTTTTTATCCTTCCTTTGTATTTTATAAAATATCTTTGGTTCGTTAAAAAATGGTGATAGGAACAATATAAGATAATATGAAATGACAAATTTTAAAGATAAATAAAACATAAAACAAAGAAATATTTCACCCCCATCATTTCCTCCCTAGCTTAGGGTTTTGCATACATTCCTCATGCAAAAGAATGTAAAGTACAAACAAAGAAAAAAAGGAGATAATTTATGCATTATTTCAATGAATTATTTAATCCATAACTAGTTTAGTGCATGCATATATTTCTCATGCTCTTGAATGGTCATGAGAGATGTATTGGAGGTATATGTCTGCTCAAGTGTTTCCTTGAGTTGTGGTGCAAGAGCACCATTGGTGCAAAATTGTCAACTTGGGTTCATAAGGTCTAGATTGTAGGTTATTGAAGAATTTTGTTTAAAATAAGGTCTAAGAGACCATTTTAGTATGTATTTAGTCCTTTTTGAGTCATTTAGGTGGAAAATTTGGCTTGACATTTGTAAAAATTGCATTTTTGGCAAAGTTGTTAAGAAATAAAGTTGTAAAGTTGCTTTTTGGGGAAATATGAATAATTATGGAGTTCAAAAGGTAGTTAGATATGTTGGGAAAGTTTATTTTGATTGGAAATAATATAAATGTGATGTAAAATATTGAAGAGAGATTGATTTTGGTATGAAAAGAAATCTTAATCAATAGAAACTCAGATTTTCACTATTTTTAAGTGTTTTCCTACTATAGCAACAATTGTACGAACCTGTAAAACACCAGATTGACTTAGTTATTTCTGGATTAGCATAATATATTAAATATAATTTACTTTGGATCCATTTTGAGGAATTTTTATTGAATCTAGTGTATTTTGTTGAAGTTTTTCTCTAACTAGCTAAAACAGGGTTCTTTTTGTAGTTTGTAGGTTCCAAACATGTAATAACTCCATCCCACACATTGTAAGGCTTGTATTTTAGTGGGATGGTTTGGAAATGGTAGGGCTGGGTTTGGAGATGGTGAAATTTTGTTGGGGAGGTTTTATAGAGCATTGGGTGTGATGCCCTAATGTGGAAATTTGAATTTTTCATATGAAAATACAAGGTTTTGGTATGTCAATTTGAGTTTTATGAATGGGAAGCATTATGTTATTTTTTTTTAGCATGTGAAGGTGTAACAAGCCTTTTTGGAACAATTGTTAAGTTTTCAAGAGAGTAGGAAAGGCATTTTTCAATAAACCCCTAGGGTTTAGGCAAAAAGGGATGATTTTGTAATTAACCCAATGAATGTTGGTATTTATGTGATCTAATTAAAGTTCCTATGGATTTGACACTTAAGAATTGCTTCCCCAGGAGTTTGGACAAGTTTGGTGAGTAGTTAATTTGTAAAAATGGGCTAATTTGAGCCCTAAATGGTGAAAAATCCTTGATTTGTGTAGTTGGGTACAAAACAACCATTGGTGTATTATTGATATGTTATGATTTGTAATGGGTCTCTAAAAGTGGTTAGTTCATTTTTTGAAAGAAGGTGATTGAGTAATTGTAGCTGATTCAAGGGATTTCCTATGCTACAAGGGAAAGAGTGACATTGTAGGGTTGGTGATATTTTGAAGAATTTTTGTTGTGCAAGTTGTGATTACTAATTGGAATTGGGTGTAGTGAGATTGAAGGACCTCCCCTATTGCATCAAAGTGGTATCCAAGCAAAGGTATCAAATTCTTGTGGAAGAGAGTTGTAAATTGTGAAGAAGACCAAAGTTTGAGATTGGAAGGTGAAGAGGTAAAGCTGAAAAAATGCCTCCAATGAAGACTACAGTTGCAAGGAAGGTGGGAAAAAGTGTCAAAAGAGATAGAAACCTTGAGAAAAGAGATTGCAGCATTGAAGTCCAAAGGTGGAACCATTGTAGAAGAAAATGATGCAGAGAAAGAGACTAATAATGAAGAAGAAGAAGAGATGGACCTAGATGATGTGAGAATGTTGAAGCTTTTGAAGGCTGCAAGGAAAGATGGACCTAGTAAAATGGGTGTACTTGTATATCAAGGAAAGCTAGATGGAGAAGAGCTCTTGGACTAGATAGGGGCAATGGAAACCTATTTTGACAGTGAAGGAATAGAAGAAGACCAAAAGGTGAAGAAAGAAGGTAAGCATCATATCAATTCTTGAGAAAGGATGATGAAAAATATGAAGGGTAATTTTCTACCATGTGATTATCATGTTCAATTACTTAAGAAGTTGTAAAATCTTAGGAAACGGGAAAAACATGTACAAACTTATACAAAATAATTCTATAGGCTCAAAATTAGAACAAAACATGAAGAGGATGAAGAAGAAAGGGTAGCTAGGTATTTAAATGACCTAAGATACAATATTCAAGATGAAATCAGCTTACTAGCACCAAAAATAGTAGATCAATGCTTCCAAATGTCTCTGAGGGAAGAAGAGAAACTTAAGAGGAAACAAGAGAAGGTAACAAGAGGTACAAGAAACACCATGAGAGGAAGAGGAACTTTTTCTACTCCAGGGTAAGCAACTAAAAATCAAGGAGAAGAATCAAGCTAGAGAGATGAACCAATTGCAGATTTTAGAGGTGGATATAGAGGATCAAGGGACAAATTTGGAGGTGGAAGAAGCTCTAACACTTTTGTAGGAAGATGCTATCATTTTCAAGAATTTGGATACCCTGCTTGGAAGTTCCTTGAGAAGATTATTTCAAAATTTACAAGTGGAGGAGAAAGAAGGCCTGAGATAAGAGCACAAATTGTAAATGAAGAAGTTGAAAGAAATTCAAGGTCAAACAAATTGGTTGCCACTCTTGAGATTGGTGAAATGATGATGATGAAGAAAAAAATATTAAAGACCACCAGGGAGGAAGAGCTACTTCAAAGAAAGGCTTTGTTTAGGACTGCCTGCAAGTGTAGGAACAAGGTATGCAAAGTCATTGTTGATTCAATTTGTACAGATAATATTGTGTCTCATGAGATGGTAGAAAAATTGCATCTACAAAGAATACCTAGGAAAATGCCATATAAGGTGTCATGGGTGAGTGAAATCAATCTTTTATGGTGAGTAAATAAGCAAGAGTAGAGTTCCAAATACGTCCATATAAAGATGAAGTGCTTTGTGATATACCACCCATGAGTTGTCATTTATTGTTGGGAAGGCCCTGACAGTTTGATAGATTGGCCTTGCATAATGGTAGAAAAAATACCTATACCATAGAAAATGATGGGAGAGTTTGTGCTAACCCCATTGTTTGAGAACCTAGAAGAATATGGTGAGGTTATTATGATTGGGAAAAAATAATGTGTGAATGTAGGGGAAAGAAAGAACATGGATTTAAAAACTAGTGCAAAGCTTGGAAGAGATTGGACAGTAGAAGCAAGAAGAGAATTTGATTTGCAGTCAATAGAAAGGAAGAATAAAGGTGATTTTTTTTAGAAAAAAAGGTTGATAGTATAAAGCTTTATATTGGTAAGGCATAGTGTAAGGGTATGTGAAGGATCATCATGGAAAAAATAGGCCCTTAAGTGGCAAAAAATTACAAAAAATTAGAGTTAGGCAACTTGAAGTAAAAATTTGAATAAGTTATCTATATTATTTCAAAAATATGTAAGAATAGAATCTATAGAAAATTGAATGTAGTTTCTAAACTACTAGGTTTATTTAAAAAAAAGCTATTTGGTGAAAATTTGAAATTTCAATGTAGTGGTACTTAAATTTCAGGGGAAAAAATGAGAAGTAGGTGTTTGTTTGACCACCCTAACCACAATAAAATGATAATATTTTTTTATAATATTTTAGATATAAGTAGAGGATTCATGCCCTGATGTGATGCATATTTTTTTGTAATTTTTTTCAAAGTAAATAATTAATTATGAAATTTTTATTACAACTTTTAAAAAATATAAAAACTCGTATGTCTGACCACCTTAACTTTGTCAAAACTTCATGAAATTCATTTTTTTCTTTTTTTAATCCTATAGTATGTGAAGCATAGAATGTGACGCATGTTTTGGATTCAAAAAATGTGATACTGTTTGAAAGTTATAGATGTTTTTCAATCAGGACTTTAGTCATAATTTGAATAGAAAATGAATAATAATTACTTATTAAATTTAAAGTACAGAAAAATTTATATCGGTGGAAAGCTGAGAATCTCCTTTAAAAACACTTTTTGTTTCATCAATTTTGGGTAAAAAAATAGTCATCAGCCACATACCCATTATATTGCCACTTTTTGGCCCATCATGATCCTGCACATACCCATAAGGTTGTAGAACCTATGGAAAGGAAAGACAAGGATGATGAAATCCTTGTAGGGATAGTCAAGTGTCCTATAATAGAAAATGAGGTGAAAAGATAGTTGGAAGTCATTATGGCAGTCAGTGATGATGTAGACAAGATAGTAAAAGGAAGGATAGTGGGTTGTGATGGAGAAAGGACTGTGATAAGTGATATGACAGTGAGTCAAGAGGATGAGAGACAACAGAACAAGGAGATAAAGAGTGGTACTATTATTAGGATAGTAAATGGAACAAGCGTAGGTCTGACAAAAGGAGTAAAGTATGAATATACAAAAGATAGTGATAAAGGTGTAGAACAAGTGGATAAGGGACAATTGAATGGGAAAAAGGTTGAAGGGTAGTTGATGTCAAATGTTGAGAGATTGGGTGCAGTGGAAAATATAGAGAAGATAGTAGTTTTTGATGGTGGATGAATGATGAAACACACCACAGTGCAATAGGATAGAGAGAAGCCTAAATCACATACATAGAAAGTCAAGGAAGATGAAGACAATGGAGAGCCAAAGAAAATTGAAAAAGGAGATAAAAGAGGACAGATGCATGGATGATATAAGGGAGGACAAGTGACCCTTATCTTTCCAAGAGACATGGAAAAGCTTCAAGCTGGGGTGTATGGTGTAGGAGAACCATTGGTGTAAAATTGTCAACTTGGGTTCATAAGGTCTAGATTGTAGGTTGTTGAAGAATTTTGTTTAAAATAAGGTCTAAGAGATCATTTTAGTATGTATTTAGTCCTTTTGGAATAATTTAGGTGTTTTCATGGGAAATTTGGCTTGACATTTGCAAAAATTGCATTTTTGGCAAAGTTGTCAAGAAATAAAGTTGTAAAGTCAATTTTTGGGGGAATATGAACAGTTATGGAGTTCAAAAGGTAGTTAGATATGTTGGGAAAGCTTATTTTCATTGGTAAAAATATAAATGTAATGTAAAATCTCAAAGAGAGATTAATTTTGGTATGAAAATAAGTCTTAATCAATAAAAACTCAGATTTTCACTATTTTTCTATGTTTTCCTACTGTAGTAGTAGTTGTATGGACCCGTACAACACCAGATTGACTCATTTGTTTGTGGATTAGCATAATATATTGAATCTAGTTTCATTTGGATCCATTTTGAGGAATTTTTATTGAATCTTGTGCATTTTGTTGAAGTTTTTCTCTAACTGGTTTAAATAGGGTTCTTTTTGTAGCTTGTAGGTTCCAAACATGTACTAACTCCATCCCTCCTATTGTAAGGATTGTAACTTAGTGGGATGGTTTGTAAATGGTAGGGTTGGTTGTGGATATGGTCAAATTGTGTTGGGGAGGTCTAATAGAGCGTTGGGTGTGACGCCCTAATGTGGAAATTTGAATTTTTCTTATGAAATTGAAGATTTTGGTATGTCAATTTGAGTTTTATGAATGGGAAGTGTTATGTCATGATGTTTTGAGAATTTTCAGGTGTAACAAGACCTGTTGGAATAGTTGGTAAGTTGGCAAGAGAGTGAGAAAGGCATTTTTTAATAAACCCCTAGGGTTTAGGCTAAAAGGAGGGTCTTGCTATTCACCCAATGAATTTTCATATGTATGAGATATAATTGAAGTTTCTATGGTTTTGACACTTAATAATTTCTTTCCCAAGTTTTTGTAGAGTTTGGAAAAGTTTGGTGAGTAGTTACTTTGTAAAAATGGGCTAATTTGAGCCCTAAATGGTGCAAAATTCTTGATTTGTGTAGTTGGATACAAAACAACCATTGGTGTATTATTGATATGTTATTACTTTTAATGGGTGTCTAAAAGTGGTTAGTTCATTTTCTAAAAGAAGGCGATTAAGTAGTTGTACCTGATTGAAGGGATTCCCTATGCTACAAGGGAAAGAGTGAAATTGTAGGGTTGGTGAGATTTTGAAGAATTTGTGGTTTGCAAGTTGTAATTTCTGATTGGAATTGGGTGTAGTGATATTGGAGGACCTCCCTTATTGCATCAAGTTGGAAAATATCCTTTTTCCATTAGAAATGAAGAGAATGCATCATGAACCTATTTTTGAAGGGCTTCATTATCCTTAGTCACCTTAGCCAACAAATTATGTAGTGTTTGGTTTTCCTCTCTTAATTTGGGTACTAAATTTTGTAAACCTTGTATCTCCTCATTTTTTGGCAAAGGATTTTTCTCTGTCAACTTAGTTACCAAGTTTTGTAGGCCACAAATTTCCTCATTTGTTAACAAAGGATCTTCTTCCTCTCCCTCTTGGCTTTCAGTTGGGGGAGTTTCCATATGTTCCTGTTCATTTCAAACTAACATATCCAACTCATGTTCTTCCATTTAGGCTGACAATTCGGTGGTCCTTTGTTTTGTAAAGTGTGCTAAGTTGACAATGTCTTCATCCATTATTTCAGTTTGGGAATTTTGAATGTTAGTGTCATCATGAACATCCTCCCCATGTGACCAAATTCCTTCTTCCATGCCTTATGTCAAGGGTTCCATTATTTTTCCTTCCTTTGTAGTTATTGAAACACCCCCTCTAAAACTAGAGGAATGTACTGAGGGAGTTGGGTCTTTTGCTCACATCTGGTTTCATTTTTATTATTAGTCACAATTGCTTCATTTTTCCTCCTTTGCAGCTCTCTAGACACATTTCTTGACCTTCTAGTTCTATGATATATGGTGTTTAGGATTGTAAAATCATCCATTTCTTCTGGTTTTCCAAGACCCAGAACATTGCTAGCTACATTTTCCAGATTCTCCAACTTTTTGTTGTATTGTTTGGTGATTTCTCTTTAGCTAGTGATTTCTTTTTAATTGATGATTTATCTTTATCTCTAGAAGCAATTAAGACTTGTTTCTTTGAAGATCTAGGGGAGAGTTCAACTAAAGATAGCCTACAATGTATTTTCTTCTTACCCCTAATTTCCTAGTTTGGTGTGCTAGTTTTGATAGATTTACCACTCATAGGGGTACGACGAGAAATTTTGACTAGTTTTCTATAGGAGGCTAGGGTTTTCTTGGTAACCTTCTTGGAAATGCTCTTCTTCAAGGGACTAGAAGAATCACCAGAGGCTTCTTTTGTCCCCAAGTCTTCACTATGCCCACATGAAGAAATTTCATTATTACTATCCTTACTTGATTCTATGCCTACACACTCCCTCATTTATAGAAGTACTAGGTGGGTTATCAGTGATAGGAAAATCTTCCTCATTGGAGTTGTTTGGGGTATCATCACCAAGAAGAAAATACCAATCCTATAGAGGAGAAAGTCTTTTTAGTTCTCTTGCAACTAACTATTTGACAAGTCCATGGTGAGATAATGAATTTTTATGAGCCTTTTGAATTGCTTTACACATTTTATTTATAGAGCAATAGAGAAAGAATGGAATACTCACAAGCATACCCCATCGTAAATGCAACATAAGCCAAAAATGGTTGGTGTATACATATACATGCCTATCTTCACAAGTTATGTATTGAATGATTAATTTTTCTACATCTTGCTAGGGGTTTAGAAGTGAAGTTAACTGTGTACCTTGCCCTAAGACTATTTCAATAGACTATCATCTTTCCATAAAATTATTGCACAAAGGTTCAAGGTTAGTCACGTGCTTGGAATGAAAAGAAAATATTTCTCCCTTGTTAGTGGTAGAATAGTAACATTGGCCACACCTTCTATAAGAAAGGAATGATTAAACCACAAAATTTTCATTCCTTCTTATGAAAATTCATTGCAAATTCTCATGCAATCCTCTCATCATGCCCCCTTAACCTCTTAAAATAGACATCCCATCATGCTTGTTTGAAAATATCATAGGCCTCAATAGCTTCTTGCATCCTCAATTCATCCATGGTTGGAGGCTCAAAATGGTGACAATGTTCTCTTGCCATGATACTACTAGCAGGTTTTCACAACTATAACTTTGCAAATGAAAATCACTAAAAATACTAAAATTGATGCTAATAGGGATAGGTGTTGGGAACAATATGTAAATATCTAATGTAACCTAAATCATAAGAGGTTAATTGGAAATTAAATTTAGGAGGTGGGTTGCAATGTTTAAAAAGAATTATCTATGTTGATATTATTATGGCAGTGTATGATCACACTAGAAAATGTTGAGTAATGAGGGTATTAAATAAGTGAGGCTAGGTGATAATAGATTGTGACATACTTGGAAGGATATGGAATAGATATGATGTGACAATTTTCATATAAAAAAGAAACATGACATTGCTTATGACATGAAAACTCCCCCCAATCAAGCATGTGACCTTTTCCATGGGTTATGCCACTAATCATTAAATAAAAATAAGAATATTAAATAAAATAACCAGGAAAAGAAAAACTAAGATATATTAATACCAATGACCATTGGTGGTATGGAATGGTGATGTGGAAGAAAGCACGACAAAATGAAGAATGGAGCTGAAAGAAAATGGTGTCGAGGCTAATGTAGAACCACCAACTTGGTAGTGTCATTGTTGGGAATGAAGGTACCTCAAGTGATCATAAGATAGTGTATAAAAAAAAACATCATTAAAACTATGTCCAAGATAGCATGAATAATAAAATCAATGTGAACTACAACTGGTAGTCCACCACATGTAGAAATGAGCATGGTGAAGGGATAACTAGAATTCCATGATACCCTAGTAAGTAAGTATTAGGATCATGGGAGAAGACTATGAAAAATGGTAACAGTGCAACTGATGGTAGAAACTAGGTTCTAGATGTCATGTACTGCGCCAAAAATTCATAGAGCAAGCACCACCCAATGGAATCAAACAAAACCAAGTCACATAGGAAGCTTGTAGAATGTAGAACATCACAAGGTGATAGGAAACCAAAAATGGCAATGGTATGGAGAAGAATAAATGAAAACCCCAAGGAATTGAGATGAAATCCTAGTCATTGTAAACCATCAGTGAATAACTACAATGCAAATTGGAAAGAAATTCCCAGCACAAAAGTGATAGGAAGGCAGGGTTGTATGCCTTTGTTTATTTTTTTTCAATTTTGAAAATAGATTGTTGGCATGCCAATTTTCAACCTTCCACCACTTAGAGGTGTCAAAAAAACTAGCTTTCACCTGCTAAGTTTACTTTACAGTTAATATCTATCAGAATTCAGTTTTCAAATATTAATTAGCCAACAATGCCCAAAGGTTTTCATTGTTGGATCTTTTATTGCAATTTTTTTTAAACATATCATTATTCAAAAGAAGGGAGAGGGACAAGAGTTAGTTCTTCCATCATAGTAAAAGAAAATTATTCTTTTGAAAGGGGTTGTTTGTAAATTTTCAAATGATGCCCATTAACAAGAATATTGATGCATTCAGAATCCACAGTGCATAGTTTAATAGCACCATTATCATACACATTCTGAATTTCATAAGGATTGAGCTAGCGAGTATGGAACTTCTCTTTGAATTCCTAGAATTGGGAGGACTCGTAAAGTAACACCCAATCCTTAGGTTGAAATTTCCATGATCGAATGAAGCGGTCATGCCACTGCACTCTTTCTACACCACTTCTACATGAAGAAGGGCCTCCTGAGGCATTTTATCTAAAGAATGGAGTTGAGAAAGCCTCTCTATTTGTGCTTGAATGAGACTCATCCTGAGCTAAAGAGTAGTGTAGAGATTCTTCACTTTGAATTAAATTGGAAAGAAAACCTTCTTGCCATAGATAAGCTCATACAATGTCATTCATGTGGTTGTCTTCCAAGTTATGTGATAAGCCCACACTACTTTAGGAAGTCATTCTACCCAGTCTTTCTTGTGCAATGCTACTTCCTTCATGAGAATATTTTCCAATTATTGGTTGGTTACTTCCACTTTCCCATTGGCCTGTGGATGGTATGGAGTGGACTTCTGATGCTTGATTTCATATTCTCATACCAATATAGCAACCAAGTCAGAGGTGAACTATGTTTCCTACTTTGTGAAAAATTTAGGAGCTACACCATACCTAGTAAAAACCTCTGAATACAAGAAATTATTAACCTTAGTATCCCTAGCATGCTTTAAGGCTACTACCTCTACCCATTTAGTGACATAATATGTATAGACCAAAATGTATTATTTATTCTGAGAGGGAGGATCAATGGGCCCTATGAAATCTAACCCACATTTTTCAAATAGGGGTATGTGTAGGATCATGATGGGCCAAAAAGTGGTGATATGATGGGTATGTGTAGGGTATGTGGTTGACAATTTTTTTTTAACCAAAAGTTGATGAAATAAAAATGGTTTTTAAAGGAGATTATCGACTTTCCACCAATATAAATTATGCTTTACTTTGAATTTAGTAAAATTATTATTCATTTTCTATTTGAATTATGACTAAAGTCTTGATTGATAGGCTAATTCAAAAAATTCTATAGCTTTCAAACGGTATCATGGTTTTTGAATTTGAAGTATGCGTCACATTCTATGCTTCACATACTATAAGATTAAAAAAAATAAAAATTGAATTTCGAGTATGTGCAGGATCATGATGGGCCAAAAAGTGGCAATATGATGGGTATGTGGATGACAACTTTTTTTTTAACCCAAAATTGATGAAATGAAAAGGGTTTTTAAAAGATATTCTCAACTTTCCACCAATATAAATTATGCTTTACTTTGAATTTAATAAGTAATTATTATTTATTTTTTATTCAAATTACAACTAAAGTCTTGATTAGTAGATTGATTGGAAAACATCTATACCTTTCAAATGGCATCACATTTTTGAATCCAAAACATTCGTCATTTCTAGGCTTCATAGGATTAAAAAAAGAAAAATTGAATGTCATGAATTTTTGACCAAGTTAAAGTGGTCGAACATACGAGTTTTTAATATTTTTAAAAAGTTATAATAAAAAAAATCATAATTAATTATTTACTTGAAAAAAAATACAAAAAAATATGCATCACATCGGAACATGAGTCCCTACTTATATCTAAAATATTATAAAAAAATATTATCATTTTATTATGGTTAGGGTGGTCAAATAGAAACCTACTTCTTATTTTTCCACAGAATTTAAGCACTCACATTGAAATTTCAATTTTACCATCAAATAGATTTTTTTTATTTTAAAAAATCTAGTAGTTCAGAAACTACATTCAATTTGCTACAAATTCTATTCTTACATATTTTTGAAATAATATAGATAACTTGTAAAATTTTACATGGGATTGCCTAACTCGATTTTTCTTATTTTTTACACTTAAGGGCCTATTTTTCCATGATGATCCACGCACATACCCTTCTTGGTGCGATACAGTTAAAGATTGGTGAAACATCACGAGTTATATTTTTGTAGTTGTAATCTAAAAATCATAAATTAATTATTTACTTGGAAAAAATTACAAAAAATATGCATCACATCAACACGAGTCCTCTACTTATATCTAAAATCTTATAAAAGAATATTATCATTTTATTGTGGTTAGGGTGGTCAGATAGACACCTAGTTCTTATTTTTTCCCTAAAATTTAAGTACTACTACATTGAAATTTCAAGTTTTCACCAAATAGAGTTTTTTTATATAATTAAACCTAGTAGTTTAGAAACTATATTGAATTTGCTACAGATTCTATTCTTACATATTTTTGAAATAATATAGATAACTTATTCAAATTTTTACATCAAGTTTCCTAACTCTAATTTTCTTAAATTTTTTGCCACATAAGGCACTAACTCATTTGACTACAAAATCTGATGAAAATGTCTGACGAAATATGTATAATTTGATGTATCATCGGGTGCTTGTAAAATTTTATGTGTAATTTTCAATTTTTTGAAAGTTTATCCCCGATGTTCGTCGAAATTTTGACGAACCTAGGTTTCATCAAAATCTCAACTATCAGTTTCATCAAAAATTTTACAAACATGAAAAATAGAAAAAAATAAAATTGTGGCCGACATAAAGAAAAGTGAGTTCGTTAATTTATTGCGACAGTGTTTTGCTTTACTTGAGATAGTTTGTGGAGAACTAAGGATGATTTTCTTGGGAAAAATCAGAAAAAATTCAAAAAGATATCACCATGTTGAGGGTAGTCATTGTCTTTTTTCATAATTCAGTTGTGAAGTCAGGTTTGTAGTTCCATGTTTGAAAATCATATTTTAAAGCAACATCTCATCAAATTTTATTTTTAGAGGTTTAGGGTTTTGAGAATTTCATGTCTAGATTTTGTTGTGTGGAACCACCATAAGATCACAACCAAGGAACAAATTCTTGTGACTGTAATTATGTGATCTATAACTTTATTGGTCATGTGGCACAGTTCTGCTATAACAAATACAAGATGCACTCATGTGTGACCCAAGTTTAATGTAGCTATGTTGTGATAGAAATGGAGGCACTCATATAATGTAGTTAATTCAGGTTGTATAATGTAGGTGTCAATCATCATTTGGTGCATTTAGGTTGTCTCAAGTTTAACAAGTTAGGATGTAATTATAGCATGATTGAAGAGTGATTACCTCTTGCTACAATAAAGAGCCTATAACTCTAGTTGATATGCAGAGTGGTTGTGTTATATCAATTAGGTAGTGCATTCAAGCACAACCCATGTTTAATAGGCTATTCTAGAGAGTGATCAAGATTTTCTAAACCTTATGAATGTTACTTAAAAGTGTATATCTTAAACTACAAACCAAGTTTGTTACATACATGAATGCAATCTTGGGTTACCATAAACTATAATAATGTGATCTACTAATAACCATTATGGAAAGTATTAAAGCAAAACCCATGCTATATAGGATACATTTCCCTGATCAGGTTTACATATCTTAATGATCAAACACAAGCTTCCCACACACTCTAGGATACAATCCAAGATCATACCACAATTTTATCAAGACAAGTAATTTTTTGACATGAGATTTAAGGTTGTTTTTTAATACCAACAGAAGCATTGGTAAGAGCATGATTAGGGTACAAACCCTAGGCCTCCATAGAAACATAAACAATAAATATAGCATATTAGTGAGGTTGCAATACTAGAAAGATTGAGACATTGTAGCTAATAACAAAATATTTCAATCTAAAGATTGTAGCTAATAGCAAGCACACTATGTAGCTTAGTGACATTTGTAAATGAAATCTACGGTAAGAAGAATGATAGTCACTTGAGATGTGATAGTCAAAAAGAGGTTGAGCAGTGACAAGATAATAAAGTTCAAACCTTGCATAGTAAAGTGGAGATTTTAACAGTGATTTTCCTTACCCCCTTGCTGACCTTAAGGGTTTTTCAAATGCTTTTGGTAGTGTTAGACAAGGAAAATGCAATCAAGGAATGAGTTTCCAAATGAAGTAACAGTGGTAATCATAGGTTCAATGTTTCTTCTTAGCCATTAATGTATAATGGAGGTAGTGGATTGCATATTTGATGTAGTACCCCTTCGTTTATGCTTATGCTTTCTGTTGTTATGATTTCACATTGTTAGACCTATGATGCTTTGTTGGATATTTTGATCGCTGGTCTTGAGCGATAGTGGATTATTTTGTGACATGATGATACTTGTTTGATGATTATTGATTTCAGACATGATTGGATATAGTTTAGATGTTTTACTTTCTGTTGATTATTGCTATGAACATGTTATGATGGACTAACAGCTATTTATTTCGTTAGTTTGCTGTGAAGTGTATTGGTGTGGAGAATATAATCGCATCACTCGCTCGTGAGTGCCCTACGATATCTATGATTTTCTCTACATGGTGTGTCTGTTTAATGCTTTATATATATATATATATATATTTGTATGTATGTTATTGCTTGGTTGTAGGAATTTACAGGTACATGACACCAACTCCACCTGGGTACTCAAGGTTGAGCGTGTTAAGACTCAACGGATACGCTGATCAGGAGATAGTAGTTTGGTTTACCCTAGTCTAGCCTTTAACCCTAGTCTTAGTACTTTGTCTGTTTTAGTTCTGAGTCACAGGTTTGTATTGTTATTTTCTATTTGAATAAATTGTTGAAAGTTAAATATTGGTTAATTTTAATGTTAGTTATTGTGCTTTAATTATTGTTATTTAATTAATATTTAAATGTGGTAGAAATTTACTTGTATGATAGTTTAATTCATTAATTAGCTTATTTGGTTAAATAGTTGATCTTTAAAAAGATTAAACTATTTTAATTAAATAAATAAATTAATTAAATTAAGTTATTAAGTGTGTAAATTATATTACATTTGAAAATTAGAAAATTAAATTAAAAAAAAATGCATGCAATTGGAAATTGATTTTTAAAATTTAAATAAATTAAATAAGGCATGCAAATTTTGAAAAGGGCAAAAATTGTCGAGAAGTTGTTAAAAGATATTTGCAACTTCTCGACAAGTGTGAAAGTTTCATTTAATGAGGTTGTTGAAAATTTGTTACAGAGAGGATATTTTGGATCTCGGGAAAAACACTAAGGTTGTTCAATTTCCTCACGGGAAATTATCAAAGCTTTTGCAAAAATTCTTGCTGTGTAAAAATTTATTTTCTGAGAGGATTTGTATTTCCTCTAGGGTTGTATATTTGTGGAAGATCCCTTGGTGGAGGATCTCTTGTGTTGGTTGGAAAATATTTTGGAAATATTGTGCACTTCAGGCAACAGAGGCAACAAAAATTTTCTTCACCAATAAGCTTTGGAAATCAGGTATTTTACTTGTTATTTATTTAAACTTGTATCTTTTGAAAAGAATGTTTGAGAAAGTTTTATTTTGTGTTTCCTGTGATCTTCTCGAGAGTTTTGTAAGATCTTATTTAAACTATAGGAAAGACTTATGAAATATTTATCTGTTCATTATTTGTTAATTCTGGTAAAGAATGGGAGTTTGGTTATTTTTCTTCTTGTTGATGAACAATTATTTTTCAATGGATTATATTGAATGTGAATATTATTTCTTTTATTTTCTGTGGAAAATAAAAAAATTACCAGAAAACAAATTGTCTGTAATTGCTATATCTTGATGATTATTTATATATATAAACATAAATATATATATATATTAATATATATATTTATATATATATATATTTATATATATATATATATATATATATATATATTCATGAAATTTAATTTTGAAATTCATATTTTCTAAGATCACCGTACAGGCACATGGTTATTTAAAAAAAAATGGAATTTAATTTCTATAAAGACGCGAATTGAAATTTCGCAGAGGTTAATTTTCATTTGAATTTATTTTAGTATATGTTTTATTTTCACTGTAGGTGGTGGAGGAGGCGCAGGGGCCTCCCCACGGCCGCCCGTAAGTGGAGGTAGTGGCTACGAAGGCAGCCCGGTGCTGCCCTAACAGGCAGTGCACAGGCTGTCTGCGTTCGCGGCCCATTAGGGACGGCTGCGAAAGCAGCCGAAACCCTAACTTAAACTCTTTGTTCTAAATTCAAAATTTATACTTCAATTTGATTTATATATATATAATTTATTATAATATATATTATATATATATATAGTATTTTTATTATATATTATATATAATATATATTATTATAATGTTATATATATTATATATGTTTTTAATTGAAAATATTTATTTTAATATGAATATTTTAAAAGAATAAAATTGTTATTATAAATTTTAAATATATATATATATATATATATATATATTAGTTTTGATTTAAAATGTGATATTTTTTGTAATTAAATCAATTAGATATTTTTGAAATTATAAATATCACAATTACTTGCGTGGATATGTTATTGAACAAGAAGAGATTTTATTTTTAAGTTAAATGGGAAAATAAACTTAATTTTAAATGAATTGTTTTGTTCATCTTAATCTGAATGGTAGGTGTCTATTTCTCTTGATTTGTGTTAAATTGTGTTATTTAGTTTGGGTAAATGGGAAATGCTTTAATTGTACAAGTCTTCCAGATCTACACTTAAATGGGGATTGTGTTTGTTAAGTATATTCTTCAAATAGCCAAGGTTGTGTATAGGGTATTTGTGAAGTGATTGGACACTTGATCTTATTTATTGTTGTTTATTTGAAAAGTGTAGAATTTCATGTTATATTTATGTACACTTTATATACCTTAGATACCTATGTTATGTTTAGGGGAGTGGCTATTTGTAAGGGCTGACACACAAAGTGGTGTCAGGGTAGCTTACAAGTAGTTAGTAACTCAGTGATAATTAAATGACACAATAGTTAGAATAAAACATTTAACAAGATGCTTATGCCTCTCTTATGACTCTTGAACTACTACAGTCATGAGTATAAGATGAGAAGGCCTGGAATGGAAAATTTGTGTCTTGTTCCTTTAAGAGACATTCGATTCCACAATAGTATGCAATAGGGGCCGGGTTTCGTAAGAGGTTACCAGGGTAACCCAAGGATTGGGGGCCGGAACCTAGGAAGAAACACCAGGGTAACCTTTGCATCGTTGTGATGACACTCCACCTAGAATAACAGTTAACTCTATGTTTGTGGTATAATCAATTGTAAAAATCTAAAAGCAATGTAACCAATAGATTGTTTGTACTAGTATCTAGGGTTAGTAGATTAGGTCTAGGTAACCTCATTACTATCTCCTAGCACGGGGGGTGGACCTACGGGTACCACATGGTTGGGTGGAATGTGCACCTTACACCGTTGGGTCCCCAGTTTTGTGATCATGGCATCGAGAGCTTCATGGATGGAGAGCTCGCACTTGAATCTTATGTGTACTTTCAACTTTGTATATTGTAAACTTGTATTTGAAAACATCCCTCAATTGTATAAGAGGTGAATAATGTAATTATAATTGTAATCATTATTGAATTACCTCATCAGATGGATGAGTATTGTATATTCTATCAAATGAAATGTATGGAAAAAACATGTTTGTACTTTATGTTATTATGAATGGTAATCAAATGAAATGCAATGTTTATCTTTAAATGTTTTATGTTATGAATTAATATGTGCAATGCAAAATACTTAAGTCACTTATGGAAAACTCAAAGTAGTGTAATGTCGCTTAGCCCAATGAATGTATGCAATTAATTAACTTAATAATTAAACTTTAAAAAAAAAATATTACACCTCTAAACACATTTGCAACATTCTTAGGTTATTAAGACAGGGCATTACATTTGAGTAGTGTTTTGAGACTCATCAAAGATGGGAGAATAGTGAATAATACGTTGTGGACTATAAAGTAGTGTCAATAAGGTTGAAGGATCTTAAGAACTACAATACCATGAAAAAATGAGTCCCTTGTAGTAAGTAGGAAATCTATAGGGCATAGTTTGATTTTATAGAAGGATGCTCATGAAAGGAATCTTCAAATGATAGTAAGTGAGCTATTTGAGATTGCAACTGAGGGTGCAATACCCAGTCTTAAAGGAAGTTAGCAAAGTAGTAAATGTGCAGGAAAATAAAATCATACACAACAAACAATTCACAATGTTATCTTGCATAATGCCTTGAGTTTGAAGACAAAAATCTCATTGTATCTTAATGAAAGTGGTAACCTTAATGGTCAATCACTGGAAACCATGATTTTAAAACATGCTATTGTGCTTATGGAGGAAAAATTTTAAGCAAGGAAGTGAGTGGTGGTTTGGAAAAATGGAAGGTATGGAGGACTTGCTTTATATGCATACTATGAAGTCTAGCTTAAGACATCGTTCTTAGAAGAGATTGAAGGTGGATTATGGAACTCAAGGGTTACCATGAAAAGGATTAAAGCAAAGACTGAGATCTATTTAAAAGCCATGGTCATGAAGATATTAAAGATGTCATGTGAAAAAGCCCTAGTAGCTAGAGTAATGAATCACAGTGATTATAAAAGAGGATAGTATCTTTGAGGAAAATTTAGATCTCCACATTATCAATTATAGGGGAAATACATGGTAGGGGGCCCCTAGCAAACTCGGTTATTTCTAAGAAATGAGATTAGTTGCGACTCGCTGGTCCACGAGTTCTAGTCTCCCGGGTCGAGTGAATGCCGGTGATGTCAGCGCCCGGTATGCTTGATCCGCGATTAAAAAGTTGCAGAGCAGGGTTTGCGGGGAATTAGGTACTACCCAGATTCACAGTAGTCTAAAAAAAATTATGGGAAATACATCCTTATTTGTGCTGATTAAAAGAAGTAAAATTAAAACTATAGGAGCCATTAATAGCTGAAAGCCTGCAGAGAATTTTGGGATTGTACCAGTATAACCGATGACCCTGGGTCTGTGTGGTGGGAACTGTGAAATTTGTTTGTGGAGTTAGGACAGCGACAAGTCCATGCCTCTTTTCACACATCCTCACCTCCACTGTACCATATGGTTCTTTGCAGAAACTGCTTCTCATTTGGTGGTCATGGCAGAAACCAAATGTTTTGATGAAGGCTTTGGAAGTATGCTTATGAAATGAAAAACTCGACTTTGGTGGGTTGTGCACGAAATAATATTTTCTGATGGTGCAAATGATTTGTCAGGATTCATTAAAATCAGCCAATGTGGATAAGCTTGTCATAAGAAGTGACACATTGCATATTTAACTAAAAGGATAAATCGATATTGACATTAGCAATGATGATTCTAACTTGTTGCTCCTTAGGAATGGGTTACTTGCTCTTACTAGCTCGCTACCTCCATCGTTGTAGGAATTTTACGATCAAGTTCAATATTTTAATTTTAGGAGTCTTAACGGTTGAAAATCATAGTAAAATCATAATTTAATAAGTTTTGGAATTGAACTTTAAAGTGTTTTTTTGGGTCATTAACTTCAGACTATCTTCTCTTTTGCAGGGGTGGTTGCATACCAAAAATTTTTGGTGTAAAATATCAGAATTATTAGATTTTGTTACTTGTCTATGAATAAAAATTATTGGAGTGTGAGTTTGATATTTTTTGAAGATCTAAATAGTTAAGCTTGGTAAAGAAAAATCATGTCAGATAATATTAGTCCAGAACAAAATGAAGAGACACTTGATAGATTGTGGGATAGATTGAAAAGAAAGGGTAATGGGAAATGTTATTATCCTTGCAATAATTGCAAGTGCTTAAAGATGAGATGACTTTTAATCACAACAGCTAAGAAACATTGTAGGAAGCATGGTCACGTTGAAGAGGGGCATGATTATTGTCTATTATTAAGTTTTTCATTATATGTGTTTATATTGATTGAATTTGTAAATGTTTAGATAGTTTTAACATTATATATATATATATATATATATATCTATAATCACTTGATCATGATCATGGTTTATTTGTTTCTATCATTATTATAAAGGTGGGGCGCCCTAGGGAAGATGATATGGATTATCATGGCCCGAAGAATGTGGATTTGCAAGCAAACAAACATGGAGCTGTGAATATCGAAGTTGAAGTTAATGATCCTATGAAAGAAGATGATCATGTGCTAGAAAACACAGCTGAAGATGATGGTACAAATACATTGATCCATGACATATTTAGTGGTAGACCTAATCATGATGATCGAGATGAATTTGATGATGTTCATGATTTACATGTACTTGAAAAGGCATACAAGCCCCTTTATGAAGCCTCCCAAACAACTCTTCTATCTATTGTATTGTTGTCTTTGAACTTGAAGGTTATGAATGGTTTATCAAAAATAGAAATCTCATGGATGTTAAGGTATGTCATAGATGTCATCTTTTTTCATCTATTTTAATTGTTGTTAGTTCATCACTAGTAAATAAAGGATGAAATATGTACCATTAATATTATTTATATTAACAAATTATTTTTTGTTGTAGATTGATTGGTGAATTTTTTTACCACCATCAAATATTTTACCTCGCTCATACCAAGATTTATATGCCATTATGAAAGATATCAAAATGGAGTATCAAGAAATAGATGCATGTCCCAATGATCATATTATGTATCATAAACAACATGAATTTGAAATAGAATGCCCAGAATGTCATATTAGTAGATATCAAACAAATCAACTAGCAAAAAAGGTGCCTCGCAAGATTCTTCATTATATTCCCATTATTCCACGTATGCAACGATTATTTAGGTATGAAATCTTAGCTTAAATTATGGATTGCCATGCACAAAATAGAAGTGGAGATGACATTCTTCAAATTCCTATGGATGGTTCTGCATTTAGGGACATGGAGGAAAAATGGCCACACGTTAAAGAAGAACCTCGTAATCTCAGGCTTTCACTGGGAGCAGACAGTGTCAATCCATTTGGAGAGCTGAGATCTATTTATTCAGTGTGGCCTGTTTTTGTTATCAACAATAACATTCCTCCATGGATGCCAATAAAGAGGGAGCACATAATGTTATTAAAGATTTTTCCAGGTATTTGTTTACATCAATTTTCTTTAATGTAGTAGCATCTCATTTGTCTTATTTGATGCATAATGACTTATATTTTTTTCATTCAATAGTTATGTACATTAATTTATATATATTGTAATAAAACGGTTATAATAATTATGTAATGTTTATGTTCATTCAACTAGGTAAGTACCAAGTTAAAGATATGAATGTATATATCGAGCCTCTTAAAAATGAGTTACTAAATTTATGGAATGACGTCACTATGTATGACGTCTCTAGACCAATAGGACAAAGACATTTTAAATTACATGCAATGCTTGTATGGAAAATTCATAATGCCCCAGGGCTAACACATTTTTGTGGTATGTTATAATGTTCGACTGCACTTTAACAATATTTAATTTGATGAAGTAGATATCATGCATGTTTTTAAAATAATCTATTCATTATATATAATTATGGAAATTGACATATTTAATCCAATTATATATGATCTTGTTGGGCTTCAAACAAAGGGAAAATGTGTATGTCCAATTTGTAGTCCAAAGATGAAATCTCGTCGTTCAACAAGTTTAGGAAAGTAGGTGTTTGATGAGTATAGGCACTTCCTCCATATAAATCATAAGTATCGAACTACTGAAAAACATCTTTTCAATGGGAAAGAGGAGACTACATCAAAACCACAAAGAATGACACCTTTCCTATGGAAGTTGGAATATTATAGAATTAATCGTCTAGGTTATACATCAGATCAAATTGTTTATCTATCATATATGATATGTTTTGAATTTATATTTTTATATTGTGTTTTGTGTACTCATGTTGTAATTAACAATGATTTTCTTTAATTTGTTTAACTTATATGCTTCATGAAGGTCGTCAAGGAATTAATGGTTGGCTTCCACAGGGACTGAAAAGTTATTCCAAACAATTTAGTAGGTTTCCATACTATGATCAACTACAAATTGTGCATTTGTTTGATACAATGCATATTGGAAAGAATATAACATAAACGTTATGAAAAATATTGGATGGAAGGTATGACAAAGAAAAAATTCTCAAAATTTGTAGTGACATTTAGGAAGCCATCCATGCAATGAAAAATTTCATTCAATTAAATATTGATCGAGACCAAATTAATATAAGTGCCCTTCCTTGGTTATTAACAGAGTAGCAAATCAATGCTATAAAAGAAGTCATATGAAAAATTTGATTTTCCATAGGATTTGCTACGAATATAAACAATATAATAACAAAGAAAGGTGAATTTGGGTCAGGGATGAAAACGCATGATTGGCATACCTTCACTAAGGTAATTATTCTAGTATATTATATACACTTGTATAATGCATGTACTTTTCAATGTATTGTGTTTACTACTTTTGGAAAAATAATGAAAAGATCATTTTATAATTGTTTCAGTATGTTCTACCTCTATCTCTCCCATGAAACTTTGAAAACAATGTCAAGAAAGTTATATATGATCTTGGAAAATACATGAGGTAAGTAGTGATATTTGTTTAATTCATTGTATATACATCTTATAATATCCTTTTTTTTACTTGTTATGTAATATACTCTATATTTTAGTTAAAACTTGTTAATATATTTATGCCTTGAATCACTTGTAGATGGTTGTCATTTAAAGAAATCCATGAAGAAGATATAAATTATTGGAAGAGAAAAATTCCTTGTCTAATGTGTGAAATGCATAAGTGTCTACTTTCGACATTTTTCAATGCATAAGAACACTACCTCATACACCAAGTTGAGGAGATTGAATTGTGTGGACCTATACACACAAGGTCAATGTGGATGGTTGAGAGGCACTTGAAATTTTTGAAGGCTTTAGTTAGACAAAGAGCACATCTTGAGCGTTCTATGGTGGAGGGATATATGGTATACTAGACCATGGTATACATTAGTGAATATCTTCCTAAGTTTGTAGCAAAGATCTATGTAGATTGCATTTGAGATCCCAACTCCATTAACAAATTCGAAGGGGAGTACCTGATGGGGAAAGATAGTGTAGTACCCCTCCATTTGTGCTAATATTTTTCTACTGTTATGATTTCAAATTGTTTGACTATGATACTTTAGTTGGATATTTTGATCGCTGCCTTTGAGCGATAGTGGATTTACTCTGTGACATGATGATACATGTACTGCGATATTTGATTCCTATTATACTTTGAGATAGCGTAGATGTTTACTTTCAGATGATTATTGCTATGTACATGTTTATGATGGACTAACTATTAATTTATTCTGTCAATCTGATGTGATGTGTATTGGTGTGGAGAACGGAATCGCATCACTCGCTTGCGAGTGCCCTATGATATCTGTGATTTTCTCTGCACGGTGTGCCTATACAATGGTTTTTATATGTATATGCATGTTATTCATTTGGTTGCAGGAATTGCAGGTACATGACACTGACTCCACCTAGGCACTCAGGTCTGAGCGTGTCAAGACTCAACGGATACATTGATTGGGAGATAGTAGTTTGGTTCACCCTAGTTTAGTCTATAACCCGGTCACTGTACATTGTCAGTTTTAGTTTGTATCGTAGTTGTCTTGTCATTTTTTGTTTGGATAAATTGTTTGAAAGGTAAATATGGTTAATTTTAATGTTAGTTTATTGTGCTTGAAATTATTGTTATTTAAATTAATTTTTAAATGTTGAAGAAATTAGTTGCATGTTATTTAATTAATTAATTAGCTTATTTGGTTAAATTGTTTGATCTTAAAAGATTAAACTTATTTAATTAAATAAATTAATTAATTAAATTAAATTATTTAAATGTGTGAATAGTTTTATTTGAAATTAAATTAATTTGTGGAAATGGCATTTGAATTGTAAATTAAATTTGTATTTGAAAATTAGAAAATTAAAAAAAATAAATGCACGTGATTTGAATATTGGCTGTAAATTTAAATTGGCAAGATTGCCGAGAAGTGGTGGAGAAGATATTTTGCAACCACTTCTCAACATGTGTGCCAGTTCATTAATTGATGTTGGTTGAGGAAATTTGTTTACGGAGGTAAAATTGGATCTACGAAATCACAGAGGATATGCTATCATTCACGGGAAAATATTTTGGTGCTGTGTAAAAAAATTCTCTATATACATTTATTTTTGGTATTATTGCAATTTGTGGAAGATCACTGGTTTTGCAATTTGGGCAATTTGGGAATTGGCTTCTCAGGAAAGGCTTTGGAAGTTGCAGGAAACAGAGGCTACAGAGGCTCTCTTCACCAGATAGCAAAGGAAATCAGGTATTTTTCTTGTAGATTTTATTTTGTGGGTTTTTGAAAAGGGAATGCTTGTGAAAAGAAATTAGCTTAGTTAAATTCCTATATTTTTCGTACATAAATTGTTCTCTGTATTTTGTTTTATGAAGAATTGATGGTTTTAGGAAAAACCTCTGTAGTAAACTTTTTGTAGAATGTATATGAATTTTTATGAAGGAAATTTATTTGTTATAAAGGAAATTGAAAACCTTTGGGGTATATTGGATTTGAATAAATAAATTACTGTGCGTGAATTTTGTGAAACCCTGAAGAAATTTGATTATTTCACCAATTTCCCCAATAGAAGTTTATTATTTTCTTCTCTGTTAAAACAAAACCCCGTTGAAATTTAATATATATATATATATATAGAAATATATATATATATA
>VDFB02271358.1:691999969-692124486 GCA_007258455.2 Sequoia sempervirens
GCCACCTTATCCTTTGTTGAAACATAGGATTTACTTCATTCTCCATGATCTTCTCTCTCAAGAAATGATATATGATAGATATATGCTTCATCCTCGAGTGCATCACAAGATTTTTTGAAATATTAATTGTACGTGTATTATCATAGAAGATAGAAATAGAATCATCATACACCACTCTAATGTCCTTCAATGTTTGTTTCAATCATAAAAATTGTGCACAACAAGATGCAACAACAATATACTCAGCTTCATTAATAGACAAGATACTGAATCTTTCTTTTTTCTCAACCATGTCACCAATGTGCAATGAAGAAACAATGCATTACAACTTTTACACTTTTTATCATCTACACATTTGGCCCAATCTGCATCTGTATAAGCACTAAGTGTAAAGTTAGTATCTTTAGGATACCATAATCCATAATTCAGAGTGCCATTTAAATATCTAAAAATTATTTTAATAGAAACAACATGTGTTTCCTTAGAATCTTCTTGAAATCTAGCCACAAGACAAACATTATACATAATATTTGGTTGCTCTGTCAACTGAAATCCTTCCAGTTGTTCCATGTAGACTTCTTCTTCTAACTCACCATTCAAAATTGTTGACTTGACATCCATTTGATAGACCTTAAAGTCTTTATGAGTAAAAAATGCTAAGAACATCCTTATATCTTTCATTATTGCTACCAAAGCAAAGGTTTCTTGAAAATATATACCTTCTACTTGTGAGTAACATTTATATAAACAATCCTTGCTTTGTTTCTAAAAAATTTCTCTAGGGTATGTGCAAGATCATCATGGAAAAAACAAGCCCTTAAGTGGCAAAAAATTCAAAAAAATCAGAGTTAGGCAACTTGAAATAAAAAATTTGAATAATTTATCTATATTATTTCAAAAATATGTAACAATAGAATCTATAGCAAATTGAATGTAGTTTTTAAACAACTAGGTTTATTTAAAAAGAAAGGAAATCTATTTGGTGAAAATTTAAAATTTCAATGTAGTAGTACTTAAATTTCAGGGAAAAAATAAGAAGTAGGTGTTTTTCTGACGACCCTAACCACAATAAAATGACAATTATTTTTTGTAAGATTTTAGATATAGGTAGAGGACTCATGTCTCGATGTGATCCATATATTTTTGTAATTTTTTTCCAAGCAAATAATTAATTATGAATTTTTTATTACAACTTTTTAGAAATATAAAAATTTGTGTGTCTAACAACCTTAACTTGGTCAACACTTCATGAAATTCATTTTTTCTTTTTTTAATCCTATAGTATGCGAAACATGTTTTAGATTAAAAAAATATGACACTATTTGAAAGCTATAGATTTTTTTCAATCATCCTATCAATGAGGGATTTTCTCGTAATTTAAATAGAAAATGAATAATAATTACTTATTAAATTCGAACTAAAGCATAATTTATATTGGTGGAAAGATGAGAATATCATTTAAAAACCCTTTTTGTTTCATCAATTTTGGGTAAAAAAAAGTTGTCAGCCACATACCCAATGCATACCCATCATATTGCCACTTTTTGGCCCATCATGATCCTACACATACCATCTATTCTCATTCAACTTATTTCTAAATACCTAGTTCAATCCAATGATGTTTTAATCTTCTGGTCTTGGGACCAGTTCACAATTTTTATTCTTGTCAATCTACATAAGTTCTTCTTTCATGGCTTCCATCCAATTTTAATCTTTACTGGCTTCACTTATAGTCTTTGCTTCAATCTTAGAAAGTAAACACAAATTCACTTTAGCAGTAGCTCTGCTTCTAATCAATACACCCTCAGTCTTATCTCCTATATTATGATTTCTAAATGATTCTTTTGTACATATCTAGCTATCTTAGGTGACATCACTGGAGCATCTTCTTCTCTTTTATTCTATTCATTCTTCTCCTCTTGCTTATCCTTTTCCCGTTCTTCCATAATTTCTTCAATTCTTATGAGATTAGGTTCACCAGATTCATATCCATCAATGTCAACTAAATTCTTCACTATCCTATCAACCTTGACATTTGCAATCTATAAAATCTTTCTCAATATTTTATTGAAACATTCATATGCCTTGTTATTAGTAGAATATCCAAGAAAAATTTATTCATCACTTCTTGCATCAAACTTGCCTAAATTTTCTTCATCTCTTTTAATATAACATTTTCTTTTGAATACCTTGAAATACTTAATAGTATGAATTCTTCCATGCCATAGCTCATAGGGAGTATTTTTACTATTTGGTCTTGTTTTAACCCAATTTAACACATAAACAACATTATGAATAGATTATTTCCAATAAACTTCTAGTAAACTAGCCTCAGTAATCATTAATCTAGTAGCCTCTTGAACTATTTTTTTTCCTTTCAATAACTCCATTCTACTGAGGAGTTCTCAAACCAGATAAATGTCTCTTTATTCCATTCACTTCAAAAAACTTATTAAACTTGTAATACCCATCATGTTGTTGATACTCTTTTCTGTTGATTTTGTACTTGGTTTGTGATGGTGACTAGTTCACCGAATTTGGTTGTGTGTGGATTCATAGTTTGGTTGGTTTGCTACGCTTGACATTACTAATGATGTTTAATGATACATTTCATGGTGATTATATTATATGGTTATGTTATGGATTTCTTAATCATATATGTGGTGATGTTGTGATTTTATGCTGCTATGGTTTCTAATGTGTTTGCCAGTGTGTCTTGGTGAAAGGACAGAGTGGTATCATTTGCTTACAAGTGCTCTGCTATCCTGCGATTACCTTTCACTATGTGTCTACAATGGTGATTTACATGGTACTTGACGTTTGTTTCTATAAAGGATACAGGTACTAGACACTGACTCCACCTACTTGTCAGGTTTGAGTGTGTCCCATAAACCCAATAGGTATGATGTTGAAAAGGGAGTTGATAAGGAAGTGTTCCCTTCCCAAGTTTGTCACCTTTTTGTGAGTCCAATGGTATCTTTGTCTCAAACTCATCTTTGTTAAGTTTGGGTTAGTGTTGATTATTTATTTGTTTAAAGCTATGATTTAATTGATCTTTATTTTATGTGTGATTAATTAATGTTATTTATTTGATATAATTATTTGTAGACAATTATAGTTAAGTTAATTGATTAATGCTCTTGATTGAGTGAATAGTTTAAATAAAAATATTAGATGCTTTGATGTAAATTAGAAATTTAAATTTGCTTAAGGTAGTGGTATTCATTTTTGAATGTTTAAATTAATTAAATAGCTTATAATGCTTTATTATTTTTAAACGAATTTAATTAAAAATTAATTAGCTAAATTATAATTAGATTATTTATGGGAGTGAGTTGGAATTTAATAAAATTATTGTTTTAAAATATTCTTGGAGAGAACATTGGCATGAAGTGAATGACAAGAAGCTTCTTTATGGAAATAATTTGGATATAGAATAGTGCGTGGGGTTTTGGGGGGTTTTTTGTTATTGAAAAAAAAAATTGAGGAGGTTTACATTATACATTTTGGGCTCATATTTTTCTTCTAGCTAGAGGTGAAGTTTCTGGAAAGGATTTAGAAGTTGAAATTCTAGAGGTGAAGCTTTGCTCCAATCCTCGTTCCTTCAAGCTACAGAAAACATGTTCTTTTGCTATTTATGTAATTCTTTTCTTGTTTTGAAAATATTTCCTGAGATTTTTCTGTGTAAGAGGAAATTTCCATGAATTAGTTATAACCCTCAGTAGAAATGCTTGTGATAGCTTATGAGTAGAAAAGTTGGTTAAAAGTTCCTCTGTAGAAAAAATTTGTTCTCGGCTGTTGAAGTTTTCTCGTTATTATTTTGTAGCCTATGTAGAAATTTTATAGTAAAATCAGAGAACCTCATGAAATAAAATTATTGTTAAATAGTAGGAAGACTACAAAAGGAAAGAACCTTTGTAGGTTGCAATGGGAACCTTTGTCAAAATTATGAAATTGAAAACCCTTGTAGAAATTTTCTTTACAATTTTTGTAGAAATAAACTTATGTGTAAACAATTTTATTATTTTCTTTACTATTCAGTCTTGCTAATGTGCTCGACTAAAGTATTTGAAATAAGTGTTATATATATATATATATATATATATTAAGTATGGGTTTGAAAGATTTTTCTGAAGAAATTGTATTTCTGTACATAATTAATTTTTAAAAAAATATTAAAAAATATTATTTATTTTGAGGTAGTGTGGGGGGCTACCCCCATAGTCATCCCCCACATGGGAGGCGGCAGTGAGGGCAGCACTGGTGCTACCTACATAGTCGTACCCCATTGGGGTTCGGCTATGAAACACAGCCCAACCTGTGCAACATGGAAATTTCATCTTTCCAAAAAATATTTGTTTCATTAAAATTTGAAACTTGTTTTATTTAAGTTTTATTTAATCTGAAATATAATATATATATATATATTATATATAAATATATGTATGTATTTATATATTATATATATGTATATATTTATTTATATATATATGGATATGAGTATATGGATGTGAAATATACAGTGTATATAATATTAAATTTATCATGTTATTTATATTTTAAGATTTTGTTCATGTATATGTGTGTGTGTATGTAATTACATGTATATACACACTCACATATACATATATGAATATGAAAATATATTTTTTATATATTGATGTTGTGAAAAGTTGGAAGATGGATTATATAACAAGTTGTTTTTATGAGGGATTAGTTTAATTAGAAATAAGAATTATTTATTAAATCAAGATGAATGTTTATGGGTGAATCAATTATTTATTTTCTTTGACAAAATTGTATTATTGAATTATTGTTGAATCAAGTATGATTTTCGCTTGATTAGGTTATGGTTTTGTGGGAAAAACCCTAATATTAGCATATTATCTTGTAGGAGCTTAAGTTGTTTGTTAGGGACTTCTAGAGGCATGGGAGAATGATTTTATAACTTTGATCTTTTAATTTGAAACTTTTCCCTATTATGACTTTAGTTGTGGTTTTGAGTTAATTTATTGGGTTGTACCATTTTTATGGGAGCTGATATTCATGACCTTTAGCGAGATGGTTTTGCCTTGTAGTTGTCCTATTTTGTGGTATAATTTTCTTGTTGGTAAAACCCCTTGGTATTTGTTTCTATGGTTTGGGTTCTAGGGAGTGTGGCTCTACGTGGGCATCGACACACAAAGGGGTTGTCAGGATAACCCACGTTAGAGTTTGAGTAATAAGTGATAATCTAATTAATTAATTAGGGGTTGGGTAGGTAAACATTAACAAGATAATTATGGTTACCTCGACCATTTGTTAGTTCTCTCGCAAACTAAAGGTGGGCTGAGAAGACTGTGATTGGAAAGATCATTGCCTCATCTCCATGAGAGGTTAACAATTCTACAAAATTCACCCTATGAGGTCGGGGCCTAGAGAAGCTGTCAGGATAACCATAGATGGGGGTTGTGCCTAGAGATAGGAAGTCAGGATAACCCATGTAGGACTGTGTGATGACACTCTCCACTAGCTTTCCCTTGTGACTGATGTTGTTGCTAACCTCTGGAAGTGGTCTTTTGATATTATGTTTTCCTTTATGTGTGTTTTAGCTTTCCATGCTTAGAGTTTAGTTTTGTGTATTTTTTTAGATGTTCTTGGTCAGTGACCCTTTCTTATCTACTCCTAGCATGGGGGTGGTTAACTGGAATGTGCTACACACCCTATTGGGCTCCCTATCTTGTAGATGCACCTTTTAGTGCAGAGTTTTATAGAGACAACTTGATCCAGAGTTTATATGTTTCCAAATGTATTCTTGTACTTCTATTATATTTTGTGTATTGATATGTTACTCTCCCATGTATTAGGTAGAATTATAATGTAACCTTGGGTAATTGCTCAATGAGATGTACTTGTAGATTGATGTAATGTATAATCACATTATGTAATTCATGATTTATCTATAATTGTAAATATCGTTGATGTTGTGTTATGTTTGAGAAAATATTTTCTTTATATTTCCAAGTACAATTTGTTATAAATACATGTGTGGTTTCTATATGGTTCAATGCTTGTCTTGTTGCTTATTTTAAATAAATGTTTAAATGAAGATATATGAATTAATGAGTTATGTTAGTTGAATTTGTAATTAATTTTATCAACTTTTTTATGGGATAGATTATGTAATTTCAACTTGTGCACCTCAAGGGACTTAGGTTTTTAACTTGTAATCATTAGCTATGTTAGTTGCAATAGTAAACTTAGTGTTTATACTTTATGTTTTCAAAAAAAGAATTGTTGCATTTTTTAGTAGTCCTTTGGGGTTTGCACGATGGGGCATTACAAAACTCAAGGGACATGAATACTCCACCTTTGTCATATCTTAAGAATTTTATCTTCAAGTTTACTTCATTTTCAACAATAGCTTTGAATGTCTTGAATCTATCTAATGCATCTCATTTCTCTCTAAGAAATGTAACCCATGTATATCTAGAATAATCATTAATTAAAATCATAATGTACCTTTCAAAAAGTAGACTTCTCACTATTGTAGGACCATAGAGATCTATATGAATTAAATCTGGTAGTCTAGTAGTAGACTATTCCTTTTATCTATAATGATTTCTTGCTTGCTTTCCAAACTGACAATTCCTACAAATAGCATTCACAAGATTTGTAATCCTTGGAAAATCTCTCATGGCTTGAACAAAACTAATCCTTTCCAAGTTATCAAAATTCATGTGACACATTCTTCTATACCATAACCAACTATCATTAATCTGATTCATAAAGCATAATCCATCAACACCCTTCAGTTGATAGGTATTTCCTTCATATTTTTTCCTGCAACAATCAAAGTTCCAAATCCTTTACAGATCTCACATCTCTCACGCTTAAAAATAGATCATATCCTTTACTGCACATCTAACCAACACTTCAAATTTGATTCCTTAAACCCTTAACATAGTAGAAATCATCAACATGATTCTTTCCATCAAAACTTATTGTACCTATCCCACATATTTTATCACCAGTATCATCTCCAAACATAACCAAGATTCCATCATATTTTTCAAGCTTAACAAACTTACTTTTATCACCAGTCATGTGATGTGAACAACCACTATCAACTACCCAATAATTTTTCTCTTGTTTAGCATGTACGACGGAGATAACAGTACCTTCATTTTTCTCCTTCTCCAGAGGGTTTTCTTTTATCTATTTTTTAGAATTAGTAGAAGTAGGTTGATCCTTAATCACAAAGAACAATAATTCATTGTCACCAGTATCTTCATACTCATAATTGCCATCATATATACTAGCATTATTATTCACATAATATGCTCGGTTAATCTTATTTCCTTTATTTTATTTCTCATATCTTTGTTTATTTTGTTTAGCTCTTTTCAGACACTTTGCAACATAATGACCTATTTCTCCACAAATAAAGCATTTAAAGGGTAAGTTACCTTCATACTTGTTAGAGCCTTTCCTCATCCTTCTTACAAGGTTAGTTTCTATTTCATCAATTTTTTCTTCATCTGGATCTTTTGCTTTAGTCAACTTAAAAGCAATTTCTAATTTGTATACATTCCACAAACTCAGCTTCCTCATCTCATAAGATGTCAAAATTCCCAACAATAGATCTTTAGTGTAGTTCTTATAATCTATACTCTATTTAATAGCACACACCTTCTCACTGTAAGCATTAGGGAGAGTTTTGAGAATCTTCTTTATAATTTTGATTTCATCTACCATAGTACCAAGTCCTTGCATTCTAGCCACTATCTCATCCAATTTCTATACATAAGCTTTAACATTCTTGTCTTTAGACACATACATAAGCTCAAACTATGTCTCCAAATTCTATAATTTCACTAATTTGACTCTTTCATCACTTTCATGCACTCTTTCCAAAGCATCCCAGACTTCCTTAGTAGTCTTCAAATTCTAAACCTTAATCAACTCATAATGTACCAAACTATTCTTCAAAATGTACTTCACCTTATTTTTTTCTTCATGTGCTTTGATCTCTTTAGGCATACTCAAACCATTAACAGGAGTAGTATAAGGATTCTTTTAAGCTTTGTCCACATCATTTCCATAATAATCTAGATATTCTTCCATCAATATTTTATGGATAGAATAGTTAATTCCATCAAACCTTGGACAATCATAAATCATTTTTTCATCCATTCCAGACCTTCCTCAACAAATTAAGCTCTGATACTAATTTATAAATAGGACAACTAAGAAGGGGGGTGAATCAATTGTCACAGATTTAATGTTTCAATTCTTTCATCTAAACTAATTCTTAACAAAGCTTAAATAATTAATCATCAAATGCTAATGTAGAACCTTAAATCCAACACATAAGCACAATAACACTAGATTTACATGAAAAAACCAATAAGGGAAAAACCACAGTGAGGATTAACTCATACTATAGAAAATATATCAAAATTTATTAGAAGAGGCTCACTACCTATGAAATAAGGCTCATTGCCAAAATAAGGACTCACTACCTAAAACAATGACTCACTATCCAACAGGGATAACAACTCGAAGGGATCACTGCCATAGAGATATAAAGAAGACAAAGAAGACTTGTTATAGAGAGAAGAAAATTTCAATGCAACAAAGAAATCCACCGTAATTCTCACAATCCACTTGCAAACATGCATGAATGATAGAGTTAACCTTCCACTCACTACTTCTAGAAACTCAAAATTAAGGGTTCACACTGATCTACCACACTCACATCATACACACATACTAATTCAAACTTATTTATATTCTCCTTGGACTCTTTTCTCTATTTTCTTTTGTTCTCTTTTTCTTCACTTTTGCATATCCTTCACCACTAACTCATCTTGTATTTATAACATCTTCAACTTTGAAACATATCAAAAGTTAGCTATCCAAATTCAAATTCAAATTAGGTTAGTGCTAGAATAACCTAAGGTGAAATTAGAATGATTACAACTCAAGCACACTCTTCATAGGGACCCAAATAGATCCAACATGCTTAATCAACATCGAAAGTAGTGTTCAACACAAGGTCAACCAAACTAGTGTAAAATGCATAGAACCATTAAGCACGAATCTTCTAGATGTCAAAATTATCTTCAACACAATCAAGGAAACTCAAATCTATAATTACAATTCATAAGACTTCATGAAAGATAAATTCAGACCGACATCATTTCTCTCAAACCTCAATTAGAAATTAAAAAAACCATAGTTCACAATTGGTGAACATAACTTGCGCTGTACAATGAATCAATAGCTAAAAATTTGGATATAGCATCTTCTAACAACCATGATCAACATATCTGAATCATACACATATAGGATCAAATGTAGATCAAAACCTAGAACAATCATTGAACACTTGCAACATATCTTCATTACAATTTTCTTAGTATCTTCAATAGATACAACTAATAGCGACTAGTTGATAACCATTTGATTAGCTGACATCAATGAAAATACCTTCAATCTTCCCATTCGTGCAATAAAGGAAAGTTTGAGCCTAATTGATTAGGCCACTTTGTGGTCACAACAAGCTATGGATCAGAAGCTTACCAAGTATCGATTCCTGAAGGAGAACCCTTGTAGGAGCCAATCAACAATCTACATCTACAAAAAAAATATGCTTAGGCTTGAAGGTTGTAAATATAAAAATACAAAAGAAAATTTAAAAAATGACAAAAATCCAAAAAAAAAGAGATAAAGGGATTGAAAACAATAAAGAAAAAAATCATTCTCTAGTGAAAACCTGGCAAACAAGTTCCTTGCATAAATAAGAACCTCCATCTATCTTTGGATCTTTATCTTATCATGCCTCACATTGCATTCATCCATCACATCATTAATCCTATTTATTCCATCACCTGTTGGTGTCCACATCATAGCTTGATATTGTAAGTATTGTATTCCCCCTAGTACTACCTAGAACATTTTGAAGGTTAATTTTTCCTTCCTATATCAAGGTAGTGTATCACATCACACTGGGGGAAGTTTGATATGAATTGGATCAGGTTCTTGTATATCTTAAAGTTATTCAAAATCTCATTGAAAATCTCAAAAAAGTCATAAAATTTCATCAAAAATCTAAAAACACTTGCAAAATTAAAAAATATGAAAACATCAAAATCTTGTACAGAAAAAATCCAAAAACATTCAAAAAAATGTAAATTCAAAAAATCCAAAAAATCCAAAACACATCAACATCCATAAACAGGTCAAAACATTGAAAATCAAAATAAAAAATAGAACATTGTCAAACTACGTCGTCTCTGAGATTGAATGTAGGCAAGGTCATCACTGATGTTCCCTCGAGACACTTTAGGTTAGGATTTTTTTATAATAAACTAACAAATTTTTCATATCTTTTTACTAATTCGTCAAAGTTAGTTGAACTATGCGGTCTTTGTGTGTGTAACATAGGTAAGGCTCATCTTTTATTATCCCCCAAGGCCCTACGTCAGTTCGTTTTAGGTCTTGGTCAAAACTCAAAAAATACCAAAACATTTGAAAACTCTGAAAAACATAAAAATATTTGAAAATTGAAAACCAAAAAATTCACATAATCTTTCAAAAAGGAAAAAAACACAACCTCAAAACATTTTCAAAACATAAAAAACATCAAAATAGTCTAGAAAATCCCAAAACCATCAATCCCATTTCACTTTCATTCACAATAAACCTTTATCCATAATAAATCAAATCATCATCTTTAAACTTCGTTAAAACAAGTAGAAAAAAAAGTGTCGCAAGTCGTGAAGTGTGAACCTAATTATCAAAATCTAAAGTCTAGATCATATGTAAATGAGTTGATAACATTTATATCAATGGCCTATCAAACACTTAGTTTTAAGTTAAAGCATCTGATAAACATGTCTCACGATGCATCATTCCTACAATAGGTATCAACATCATAAATTACCTTATCTATGTTACTTTGGAAAAAGATATGGATAACATTGATTGTTTGGTTTTGATCTTTCATTATGATTTATCTTGTTGATCCATTATGTGGACCTCTTGATGATGTATAAATGATTTAGAGAGAAATAAATGGGACATCAATTATTACCTTTCATTTTTTTTGCTTGTGGGGTATTCTTGTAAAATAATCTTGGTGCATACTTGCTTAGTTTTGTGTAGGGAGGTCATTTAGAATAAATTGTTGACTATAGTGTATGCTTTCATCAGAAATATTTTTGAACATCTAAACTACATTCCAATGAGGTTTTGTATGTCAAGGTGTTAACAAGGACTATCCTATCTATTTGTAGATTAAAAGTCAATCGAACTAAATACAACACCATCCTAGTTGTCAATACCATGATGCATTGTGTCTATGTGTTATATCAAAAATAAAGAACGATGGAGAGTCCCAATCCCAGAAATGAGAAAATCATCAATGTCATCACCATATCTCATAAATTCTTGAAAAATCATGGAATTTTTGGACCTCTGAATCAATCTCAAAATCAATAGTCAATCCATTCATCTTATTCTTTTGTCTTCTTTTCCATGCTAACATTGTATCATGATAGTCAACAAAAATCATAAATGCATCCATCCTACCTCCACAAACCATTAGCATACATACATCCTACATAAACCATATCATATCATCTACATATAATAAAGCATGAAATCAACATAAAGGAAAGACAAAATAGAAAAGAATATCCATCTCATAGCATATAGTAGAAAGACACTAAAAAAGAGAATGAAACATCCATTACATTGTATCTGTAGCATATCATATAACACATATCACATAAGTATCATATCATAGCTCATCGTATAGGGTATAAATAAAGAAATGAATCAATCAACATTCATCCATATACAAGTGCATCCATACATAAAGTGTGAAATAAATACATCACATCACATATCATAGGGCATCACAACATAAATCAAATCTAGCCATCTCATATATATCTCAAAAATGAATGTCATGGTATAAATATCAAAGTCAAAGTGTAGCTATCATCAAAAGTGCATATACAAGAGGTTATCCCAAATGAGTCGATGAATGTATATACATGTATAGATCAAGATGTATATCAAAAACGTGTTTACAAAATGGAGCATGATCTATCCCTTCTCTATCTATCATTGTGCCTTGACTGGTCCTGATGACCACTTGATGGTTCTCCTAGTTGCCTAATTGATGGTTTCCCACCTGACCCATTAGGTTGTACCTAACTCCTATGTGAAAAATATAGCTACCTACATGCTAGAGGAACATCTCAATAATACAAAGTCCAATAGTAGGATGCCTCTAAAACTGCATCCCAATACATCTGCACTAAAATGGTTTGACCTTTGGAAGCCACTATGATAGCCTCCAACTACCACCTCCTAGTAGTCTCCTCGGCCACCTGAATATCCAATACGTATTAGAGTTGACGCTCATGATACGGCTCCATATTCAATGCCTAAACCTGCTACCTCAACTAGTCCCTCTCAACTCTAAGAGCTTGAATCTAAGCATCTCTAGGATCCTATACTTGTTGTTTCTATTGTTGAGGTGGTGGAGGATGTGGTAGTCCTCCTGGTACCTAGCCCATTTCTTGGTCTTGACCTCCTTGGCCCCGACCTTGTCCAAGCACCTTCTCATACTGACCCTAATTTGGCTACTAGTCCTGTCAATCCCTTCCTAACCCTCGACCTCTAGGTTTCCCTTAGGGAGGTACCCTTATTGGATACATCAATTTTAGAGGAGGCACAAAGCATGCATCATATGTTGGAGTCATCTTGGCATCTACCTATCCCTAGTCAAAAACTCAAAACTAAGCACCAAGCTATCTGAAATCACCAATAGCCAACTATGATTATATTTGCACACCCCATATTCTCTCTTGAGAAATCCTCCCAAAAAATAGTGGTGTACTCATCTATAGGTGCATCCTGCACCTCACCAAACAATCTGGCCACATGATCTGGTAGGTACCTCTCAATCATCGTATGCTCATGACCCCACATATATTGGGTTTGTCTAGCATAGAACAACTACTATTGATTTTCATTAACCATGTGGGCATATATAGCCATGGCCACCATTGGAACACAACCATCTCATTGATGACTTGCCACCAATAGGGAGACCCAAGGCCCTTGTATGTTGTAGTGTGATCTATCCTCTCTATTGGAAAACCACTGGCTCATCTAGATCCACATTTTCCAATGCTACGACTAGTTTGAGCACATCTATGTGCTCCCATGCCAAAATATGTAATAAAGCACCACCTATTTAGAGAGCCAGACCTTGTTGATAGACAAATTGATGCATGTTGTGTTACAAAGAGGCCAACATGAAAATTCTCCATAGGTTAGTCTCCTTCGGTAAATCATCCCATGCTAGGCTAGTCCCTAGCCAGGATAGAATCCAATGCCTCACCGATCTATTGCCACTATCCTGGCAATCAAAGCTCTGACTATAAATTTCAAAATTGATCTACACCCTTGGTACATCTATAGCTCAATTTTTGAACTCACTAGTGTTAGATCCTCTATCTGTAGGACCTCATGAGAGAAATTTACTCCAAAATCTATGTCATAAATCACTTGTTCCCCATGAATCAACAACCACATATCCTCCATATGTCCTCTAATATGACTGTGGCCTTGTTGATGTGTAGGTGAAATGATAATGTCTCATTGTACCATCACTCAACTAATCCAATCACCATGGCCAAATGCGTCCTCACCTCAGTCATATTTGCAATGAACCATAGCTTGATCTCCCCAAGGTTCTCTTACTGAATCTCATCCAAATCCTCTAGCTCCCCAAGTAATCCTAGTCGATGCTCACACAACACGATTCGTTGGATAACCTCCTACAAGCACAGAGAAATAACATCAAAATTTGGCTCAAATCAACAAAGTTTTGAGTTTTTATACTCCTAATTAGCAACAACGTTGTTATTTTCAATAGTGTCACCCTAGCCAATTTACAAATGTGTCACCATTTTAATCAACATTACTATAAAAATAATTATGCATCGACAATTGGGGCATCACTCTATTCAAATCCTATGAAGCATTGCCATATACATATGCATTGCTAAAATTAGCTTGCATCACCCAATCTAAATCCCCCCTAGCATTGCTAATTACATTTGCATCACCAAAATAAAATTGAAACCTTAAATGAGATGCATCACTATCTATAATTTCATCACTATAATTGACAAAAGTATCACTAAAAGTGCCCATAGCATTGCAATAGAGTCATTCCTAAACTAACCTAACTTTTACATCTATTAAATGCATGAAAAAGTGAAGTACAAGAAATGTTTCAATTGGCATACTAGTGGTCCTATGCTTGGAGGCTTCTGGTACTCTCAAACTTGGTTCACAATATGTCATGGAAGCACACAGTAAGCCATTTCATCAAAGGGTCAAAGCAGATAATAATAAAAAATCTCAAAGTGTGAATGCACAAATGAATTGAAAGTAATCCTTTAACATATATTTATACCTAAAAATTAGGGTTTTTTCCCTAATTTGAGATGGAAGCTAGGTTTTTTAGCTTATTTCACCAATTTTTGATCTATGGGGCATATTTTAAGATGTTTTTTGCATTTCTAAGCTCATTTATGTGTCTCAGAACCCTTTTTGACCCCTAAATGAATGTTTCAAATTTATTAATAGATCAACCCAAAATTTAAAATTTCTGCCCGATTTCTCAATGGGGTAGAGTACCATCTTGATTCCTTCTATTGGGGCAATAGTGGGGCATCCAAAAATTGGGAATTTTCAAAAAAAAATTATCTAAGAAGTAGTTTAAATCTAAAAAGCGTCAGTCATTAAACCAATGTAACCAATACCTCACTTCAAAGAGGGGTAAAATGTAGACACTTAAAAATACCCTAAATGGTAATACACACTTGAGTCTAATTAATAACATTGTTTCATCCTATATTTCATCCTCTTTTTTCCTATTTAATTAAATAAGCCTAGTTATTTAATTAAATACATCATTTTCATATATTAATCTAATTAATTTAATTAGGTTAATTCACCCCCTTTCACATTCACCTTCATCCTATTTAATTAAATAAATCAAATTATTTAATTTGAACACCTTATGTCCTTTCATTTCATTAAATAATCTTAATTATTTAATTAAATGTCATTTGTGTCCCCTTTTCATTAAATAAATTAATTATTTAATGGACATCCTCATATTCTTCAACTTGCACAATTAAAACTTATTTTTAGTTACTAATTACTAATTTTTCTCACCCATCAACTTGCATAGGGAATATTCTCCTATTTGGCTCCAAAGTATGGAATATTCTCTCTTAACAAACTTTTTAACAAACTTTCAAATTTGTTGCAAAGTGTGTTTTTTGAATCAATGTAAGCCCTTGATGGTTTCTTTGATCCATGTCTTCACCCTTGATTCCATCTTGACCATTGATTGATCCTTTTCATCTTGACCATTGATTCTTCATTTGCTCTCCTATAAATACTTCACCATTTGGAGAGAAATGGACCCACTTTCATCAAAGCAAAGTTATGATTCCTATTTGAATACTATCTCTATTTATACTTACACCATTTTCAAGCTTTTTCATCTTTTCATCCATCCATAGCATCATTTTATCACATTTAGCTTGCTTTTTCAACAATGGAGGTCAATTAACTACTCATAATATCCAAGGGATTGGGAAAGGATCACCATTCCACATCAATACGACACCACTCCGCTAATGGGAAAAGGTTTAGAGTATTAGAATGGGTTTCTTTTAAGATTTCATGTTTATTTCATGCTTAGTTTAATGGTTTCTTAGTTTTTGAAGCTTTTCAACATCTCATTGGGATTGTAGCTTAGAGGGTTAAACATGTCTTAAATTCATTAGGATATGCTATATTTAACCTATACTAGGATTACAATCACATTATCAACTCAATAACCCATTAACTAAATGAATGCATTACTCACTTAATTACTATAGTATAAACACATTTCAAGGACCCTTCAATAACAACAAAATGATAATCATTATTTACTTGCATGTTATTATCAAACTACTAATCAATTCTATATAGTCTAAATAATTATCAATGATTGACAACAAGGTATTCCTATTGATTAACAATGAATATTACATTGTTGTTTACCAAGAACTATATTTTTCTTATTGATTATAGAAACTATATTTTTGAAATAAGGTAGTTTTGATTTGCTAATTCCATGGAACTACAATGTCTAATGGCATGCTTAAACATCCACACAATATAAAATCAAGCTAATGAAGTTTTTTTATTACGGGTCTAAATATTGGAGATCATCAGTTTGAGGTTGATCAAAATCTAAGTATTCTTTAAATAAATTATAATGACCACCATAACTTATAATCATTATAATTTTAACTTGTTTTTTTAAAATTATAATTAAATAGCAATCACTAAATCAGTAATATAAATATATTACCATATAGTTTACTTTGAATCCACCCTTCCCTCTATAGGTGGGGCATCACATCCCCACCCTATGACTAAAATTCCTCCTAAAATTTGGTAAGGTGTTAGAGTTCCCATCTATAGTAAATCTATACAATGTCAAAGTCAAATCATTCATTTGCAAGTAGTATGTTTATCACAACATGGCCGCAAGTATGGCATAACTATATAAGTATCAAGCAAAAGAATCTCCCTACAAATAAGAGTAACATTATATCATGCATAGGTTTTCATACACACCACATTCAAGACAAGGTCATCAAGGTTCAAACATACTTACAATTACCTTCATCACACTCAAATTAATTTGAATTACATAATTACTATGCTAGTACTAACAAATCACCAATTCATCAAACACCACTAGTTAGGAAAAGTACCTCCATTGGACTTTATGCTTAAGAAGAAGTCATATATGTCACATCACGACATCAACTTTCATACCCATAATTTTTTTATTCACACATTTAATCTCCTCCCTCACTATTTTTTTCCTTCACTTTTTTCTCATTTATGCAACCAAGATGACATAGTAAACACAAAATTAACACAAAAAGAAGTCACTTGAATCAGAAGACATGGCTCACACAAAGGGATGATAATTCCTGGTGACCAAAATTCTCCTATGAGAATCCATATCACATAAATAATTACCTTTATATTCTCCCCAAGGAACCTCTGCATAGACATATCTGATAGATCAAATGGAAATACATTTTAACCATCCCATATCAATTTCATTTACCCCTTCATAATAATTCCCCAATCCATATACTCTCCCCATACAACCTGTCAGTGACCCCTCATGAGTATGATAGTTTAACATATTCCACTTTACTACATGAATGCCAATAGGAACAAAATTTGATAAATCCTCAAAACAAGATTTAAGAAAAAAATTAAAATTAAAATAAACATCAATTCAAAATTTACAAAGAATAATAAAATTCTCAACAATGGCCACCAATCAACAATTTAAATTTTGAAATAAAAATTCCCAACAACTAGTTCTTGAGGAAAAAAGGATAATTTTACAATGTATTTAATCAACACATAAATAATTTTAAAACTACTGGCTTCATAAATCAAGTAAAATCATATTAAAAATCATGAATATGAATCCAAAATCACAAAATTTTAACAATACAATTAAATGTGACTTCAACCGAGTCACCTAAGGGGGAGGGGGGAATAAGGTGGTCTCAAACCACATAGAGCCCATGAATAGATCATCATATACCAAAAATATGTCTTACACAACTAGAGACAATCATATAATAATCACCATACTGCATGTCCCACACAACCTAGGACAATCATATGATAACTAAATTATTAATGATAGATTTATTGTAGAATAACTTTACACTTAGGACCATCCTCAACCCTCAAAAGTACCAATTTCAATGGATTGGTTTGTACTTTGAACCAACATGTATCGCTCTCACATGTGGGGAAGTAGATCACAGTCAATAACCATGGAAAACTATAATGTTTCAACATAGGTCCTTTAGATAAATTAAGGAATACATCTTAAACTCATAATTTTTCAATAGATGGACATGTTTCTTGCAACTCCTAGTTAAATTAGGCAACCCTCTTTGAAATGAATGGCCAACACTAAGAGATAACACCAACATAAACCAATACACCACCAAGATTTCCTATCAATAAAGATGCAACTATTGCAGTTTTAACATTTTGCAATCTAAACACATAGGAAAGTCACATAGGGGTATACATAGGTAGATCATAATTTATTTCCAAATCACCTTATCCCAAGTTGAATAATTTGTATTGTACTTAAGGTACACATCAAGTTTACTAGTCTTTTCACATTTCACAACACATATACTTTCTATGAAGTTCACCACATCTTAACCCAACACATAACACAACATATATTCAAAACTTAACAAGGAGGTCACCCTAATGTACAAAACCTAAAGTTTATATTAGCACAAGATTATCACATAGGAGTATCCATCATAAAAAATTTATACACTATTCGCAAACCCATTTCTCAAGTTGAAAGTCCAATATAACAACTAGTTGTAGAAACATTCAAATTCATTTAAATTATTTTACAAGATATGACTAAGTCTCTAGAAAAATACAAGGATCATCATAGTTTTAGTTAATTTACCCAAAATAAAATTATTCATTTAATGAGAGTGATACCCCTTAAGATCCAAAACGATATTATCTTCATTATTCATTCAAAACATTCCACTTCTCTTCTAACCTTCTTGTAGTGATAGCATAACACATAACACTAACAAATTAGGACCAATTTTTTCCCAAAGTTTTTAGTGTAGAAACCTAGGATCTGACACCAAATGTCATGCTCAAATTTTACACACTTAATAAACATAAATTAACCTAACTGATCTACAAAAAACTTTACTAATTTACAATTATTATTTTTAAAAAATAATAACATAACAAACTACTAATATTGCAGATGGCTCCATGAAAGCCATTTTTGAGATGTGTCCCAAGGGGGCATCTCAGACCTCTTAATGAAGATCCTCTCGTGGAATATGAGAGGGTTAAATCACCTTCACAAACAGGATCTCTTTGCTAATTTAGTGAGGGATCTTTAAGACCTTATGTGATTTTGATTCAAGAAATGAAAATGCCAGTGGAGAGGCTGGAAGGTCTGAAGAAAAGACTCTTTAAGGAATGTGGTCTTCATGGTTTTGATGTTGAGGAGGCTTCTGGTGGTGTGGCTACCTTTTGGAATATGAAAGTTGTGGTTGGTAAGGTTGTTTATGGGGTTTATAATCACATTGCTACTTCCTTTTACCACTCTTATGGTAATTTTTCTTGGATTGCTTCTAATATTTATGCTCCCAATGTTAGAAGTGTTCGCAAGAATTTTATGGGGAGTTTGTGCTCGTTCAAGGATTTGTTTCCTTATGATAATTGGCTAGTTATGGGGGATTTCAATTCCCCTCTCATTTTGGATGATAAATTGGGAGGCTCTCAAATTGATGAGGAAAGTAGGTTTGACTTGGTGACTTTTGTCAATGATAATGCATTGTTTGATGTGGATCTACAGGGTGCTTCCTACACCTAGTCGAATCAAAGGATGGGCAATGCTCTTTTTCAAGTCAAACTAGATAGGGTTCTTCTCTCTCATGAGTGGTTGGCTCGGTTTTCATGCTCCCTTTCTACCTTGACTAGGTTGGGATTAGATCACTGTCCCATCTCCTTGTCGGAGGATGTGGTGGGTCAAAGATGTGCTTTCCCTTTTTTTTTTGAAAAAATGTGGACTTCCCATCCAGACTTTAAGTCCAAGTTGGTGGAATGGTGGGATATTAGGGTGGATAGCTCGGCTATTTATAGGGTGGCTAAGAAGTTGGAGGATGTTAAGGCCAATGTGAGGAACTGGAACAAGTCCTCCTTTGGCCATATTTTCCATGAGAAGGTTCGCATCAAAATGGATCTCGATTGTGTGCAACAGAATATCCAAGTGAGGGGTTATGATGTTGCCATAGCTTTTGAGGAGAGTGTGTTACTATCTAGTTTTCATAATATTGAGGCTAGGGAGGAGGAGTTTTGGAAACAAAGATCTCAGGTAATCTAGTTAAATTGTGATAACAAGAATACTAAATTTTTCCACCTCACTACGCTGAAGCATATGGCCTCTAATCGCATTAAGTGTATTTGTTTGGATGGAAGGTTTCTTGAGAATGAGGATGTTATTAGACGTAAGGCTATCTCTTTCTTCTCCAATATTTTGTTAGATGATTTTGTTCTATCTCCAGTGGACCAGGATCAGTTGTTGGAAGTTATTCCTAGCTTGGTGTTTGTGGGTCTTAACTAGATGCTCTGCAGTATTCCTTCAACTAAGGAAGTTAGAAATGCAGTCTTTTCCTTTGTTGGTAATAAGGCCCCTGGTCCTAATAGGTTTCCTCTATTCTTCTTTCAGGAATTTTGGTCAATTGTTTCCAATGATGTTGTGGAGGCTACAAAAGAGTTCTTTGAAAGTCAAAATCTACTTAAAGAATTAAATGCTACCTTTTCAGTGTTAATTCCTAAGATTCTAGGGGCTTCAAATTTTAATGAGTTCAAGCCCATTTGTTTGTCTAACTCTATTTAAAATATATTTTCTAAGGTGTTAGCTTTGAGATTGTAGAAGGTTCTACTCTTGATCATCTCTCCCAATCTGAGTGGTTTTGTCGTTGGGAGACAAATTCTTGATCCCATTATCACTGTGCATGAGAACATCCATTTGTTGATGGCTAATAAAAGGATTGGATTTTTACTTAAACTAGATTTGGTTAAAGCCTCTGATAGAGTGAACTAGACCTTTTTGTTTAAAACTCTGGTGGCTTTTAGCTTCTCTGAGAGTTTTGTGTAGTTGGTCAGGAGGCTTGTTTCTTTGACAACCTTTTATGTGCTTGTGAATGGTTCCCTTTCTGATTTCTTCAAAACCTCTAGGAGGTGAGGCAAGGAGATCCTATCACTCCCTTTCTTTTTATTATTCTAGCGGAGAGTATAGGAAGGTCATTGCAACTCAAACTCTCATATGGTTCCTTGAAAGGTTTAAGACCTTCTTTGTCCCCTTACAGGCATCAACAATTCATTGACGACACTCTAATCTTGGGTGAAGCCTTTATTGTAGAAGCTAGGTCTATCAAGGAGACCCTTCTAAAGTATGAGGAAACTTTGAGGAAATTAGTGAGCCTACCTAAAAGCGTGATCTTTTTCTGAACACTCTTGAATGTAGGGCGTAAAGAATTATTGGAATTCTTCAGTGTTCGATTGGTACCCTTCCTTCAACCTACCTTGGGTTACCGCTTTGAGATTGCAGAAGGTTCTGCCACAAAGAATTATTGGCTTTGAGATTGCAGAAGGTTCTTCCACTGATCATCTCTCCCAATCTGAGTGGTTCTGTCACTGGGAGACAAATTCTTGATCCCATTATCACTATGCATGAGAACATCCATTTGTGATGGTTAATAAAAGGCTTAGTTTTTTTATTAAACTAGATTTGGTTAAAGCCTATGATAGAGTGAACTAGACCTTTTTTAAAAAAACTTTGGTGGCTTTTAGCTTCTCTGAGACTTTTCTACAGTTGGTCAGGACCCTTGTTTCTTCGACAACCTTTTATATGCTTGTGAATGGTTCCCCTTCTGATTTCTTCAAAAGCTTTAGGGAGGTGAGGCAGGGAGATCCTATCACTCCCTTTCTTTTTATTATTCTAGAAGAGACTCTAGGAAGGTCATTGCAACCAAAAATCTCATATGGTGCCTTGAAAGGTTTAATACCTTCTTCTTCTTCGGCCCCTTGTAGGCATCAACAATTCATTTATGACACTCTAATCTTGGGTGAAGCCTCTATTGTGAAAGCTAGGTCTATCAAGGAGACCCTTCTAAATTACAAGGAAACATTAAGGAAATTAGTGAGCCTACCTAAAAGCATGATCTTTTTTTGAACACTCCTGAATGTAGGACACAAAGAATTTTTTGCATTCTTCAGTGTTCGGTTGGTACCCTTCCTTCAACCTACCTTGGGTTACTGCTTGGTACCAACATGTCTCATGATTCCTTTTGGAATGATTTGATCGACAAGTTTAATGTTAAGTTGGTTGGTTGGAAGGGGGATTTACTTAGCCAGGACAGTAAATTAGTGCTCATCAAATCCACTCTACAAAATTTTCCTATGTATGTGCTCAGTCTCTTTCTCATTCCTCAGAAGTACTCAAAGAAAATTCAAGGAATCCAAAGGAAGTTTCTTTGGTTGGGGGTGGAGGATAAAAAGAGATTGAGTTTAGTCTCTTGGGAGGAGGTTTGTAGATCTAAATCCAATGGGGGTTTGGGGATATGAAGGATCAGGCCCTTTAATCTAGCTCTTGTTGCTAAATAGGTTTGGCATCTTCTTTTTGGGGAGAAGGAGTGGGGTCAAATTTTGATCTCTAAATATATTCCTTGAGTGGATAAATTTTAGGAGTTTTTGAACAGGGTTTTCTCTCCTCCCTTGAGTTCTTTCTTCTAGAATTCAGTGTCCAATTCTAGAGGGTTGATTGCTAATGGTCTTTTGTGGGTGGTGGGGGATGGTCGGTATATTCTATTTTGGGATTATTGGTGGTTTGGGAATTTCCCCCTGCATGATTCTCATTGGACAATCCCCTAGAGAGATTTTTTCTCTCATAAATTTGGGGTTAATGTGGTTGAATACATTGTTAATGGGGCATGGAGGAAGATTCATGAGGTTTCTCCTGAGTTGATGGACCTTTTTATTGAATTCTCTAGAGTTCACATCCCTAACTCTCCATGTAGGGATAAGGTGATTTGGAATAGGCTCCCAAGTGGAGCTTTCTTGGTTGCTTCTTCATTTAAGTCTTTGACTAATATTGTGGGTCCTAGACTACCATGGGGTTTATTCTAGTGTCTATAGCTTATCCCCAAGATTAATATGTTTCTTTGGCTTTTGATTCAAGGTAAGATTCTCACCATTGATAATCTATGGAAATGGGGTTCCTCTATGCTAAACAGGTGTTACCTCTATATGATGGATGCAGAGGATTTTTCTCATTTGTTCATTGGTTAAAGATATGCCCATGAATTTTGGTCACTCTTTTTTAATTTTTGGCACGTGGAATGGGTTTTTCCTATTTTTGTCTAGGATTTGTGGCTCCAATGGAAGGCTCCTACTTATAATCCTTCCCTGATTCTCTTGTGGTCTCTTGCTTTGCCACATTTTCTCTGGGGGTTGTGGAAAGAGTGAAATAATAGGATTTTCATAGATTCCTCCCTTCCTCCTCTCTCCCTTTTCTTCAAAACTGTTTCTACTATCATGGAGAATTTTTTGTTGGTGGTTCATAAGATTGAGATTCCAGGGAAAGTGTAGGTGTTAGAATATTATGTGGTGATCAAGGATAATTGGAAACTTCCCTATGATATTATAAAGCCCTTGGGAAAGGCTAACCTTGCTAGGGATGGGTTGAAGTGGTTTCCCCCACCTCCTTGTTGGTTCAAAATCAACTTTTATGGTTTGGTGAAAGGTAATTTGGGTCCTGCTAGTTGTAAGGGAGTGTTGAGAGATCACAATGGTAGGTTTTTTTCAGTGGTGGCACTCCCTTTGGGAATCCAAAAAAACCACCTTGTTGAAGCAGTGACTACCTATCATAGCATTAAAATGGCTAGAGATCTTAGGATTTCTAAACTTTGGATTGAGGGTGATTTGTTAAATATTATCAATTGCCTAAGGTGAAGATCCCCCCTTCATGGTCTATTCTTAACTTTATTTCAGATGCCTTATCCTTATGTGTTGATTTTGAGGAAGTTTATATTTCCCACACCTGTAGGGAAGCTAATGGTGTGGTAGATTCATTGGAGAATTATGGTGTTTCATTGGCTAAAACATGGGGGAAGGATGATATTCTTCCCATTGATTTAAGATCATTTATTATTAATGATTTCCTTTAATTTTTCCCCCTCGCCCACCCTTATGATCTCGACCTTGCATGGGAATAATGAATTTTGTTGGTTGATGGGACTTTTCACATACTTGAAGGTCATTGGAAGTTGTGTTTTTTGCCAACTAAATTGTATTATTGTCAATTGCATTATTTCTTTCTGTACTTTTCTAGATTTCTCCACATGCTTTCTGGGTAGTTCTTTGGTTATCATCTTTTCCTTTCACTAGTGGTATTCTATTAATCCTTCGATGATGGGTGGGGATATGTGTTGCATGGAACATCTATCTTGTGATGATACTAGAGCAAATGACAGAGTTTGGGAAATTTTGTAGAATGGGGGTGTTACTCCTTTCTTGGAGAGGCTAAAGGGTTTTAAAGCCCTGATTTCTAAGGATTTTTTTGAAGCCTAACATGGTCATGTGGTAAGTTTATTTTGTAGGGACACCACCATCAATGAAGACTTTATCAAGGAGGTTGTTGGACTGTCTATGGAAGGTAGTAAATTCTATCGAGACAAGAATATATCGCAATATGCTAGGCAGAACTTTCTTCGTGATAGGGAAAGGGCCCAAATGGCCTACTTAGACTATGCAAGCTATGACCACACCAAGATCAAACCTGTATGGAGAGATTATTTTGTGGATTTTATGTGCTACTTTACTCTGGATGGAAGGTTTACATCACTCTATGGCCATCACTTTGTTTAGCTTAACCATTTCCACCATGGTAAGTTGATTTCCTTTCCTTTTTACTTGTTGTTGTCTTTGGAAGAGAGTATCTTGAACCACAAAAAGAACTCTAGGAACCCCTACCTCCATGAAGGTTTAATGCTTCTAATTGTTGAGTTTATTAACACTCATTGTATTGTTAGAAATCTCAGTTCCCCTATTTCCAAGAGAAAAGGGGAAAGATAGTGGAAAATGCAAAATTGAGGAGATAAAGGAGCCTGTTGGTACAGAGGCTGAGGAAGAGTCAGAGGGCTGGTCAGATGGTTTTGATACTAATTTGGATTATACTCCATCTACATGTGGTGTTATACCTTCTTCATCCAAAGTTTCTCCTCATGTGAAGTGTAACTTGAAGATTCAAGAGGATTGTGGTGATGGGTTTGTTGGTAAGAAGCACAAGGGCAGTGCCAAGGAGGGTTTTAATGAGGAGGTGGTTGGGCTTAATCAAGGTGAGTATTCAAATGGTGGTGGGTCCCTTGGGGCTGATAAAAATAATTTTGTTTTTAATATTGATGATTCTGCTCAGGGCTCTGAATATAAGGATTGTGGGAAGGCTAAGTTTGGCTCTGATGATGTTCAAGGTGAGGAACCTCTAGTGGGTTTTCATTAGGGAAAGGGTGTTTCTTGGGGTGCTATGGATTTTTCTCAGGTGTTAGGATTTGTTAAAGAGGAGGTGGACATTTCCTTCAATCTTCTAATGTGGCTTGTACAGGAGATTCAAGATCTCCATAATAAACATGACAATATATCCAAGTGCAACATTTCTACTCTTCAAAGTCATAAAGAACATGATTCTATTTCTGGGCTCTCTCATTCTTTGAACTCTAGCATAGGTTGTATGGTGGATGAAATTGTTGCTATGAAGAGTGACTATGGTCTAAGGATGGCGGTTCTAGAGAGACAGAGTAGGTAGCTCTATAGGGATATGGATATTCTCATCAACATTAGTAGGGAGAAGTTGGAGGCATCGACATAGGGGATGATCTTCCTTAATTAGAAGGTGAAGGAGCTGATAGGAAAGGGTTTGTTTAGGGACCAGGTGAGTTTGGATCGTGAGGAGGTTGATGCTATGGATGTGCATTCTGTAGACTTGGTTGTTGTCCTGAGTGTTCACACTAGAAGCAAAACTAAGAAAGGTAAGAAGTTTGAGGCATGTGATGTGGAAGACATGATGGAAATGCATGACAGGTTGGCAGCCAAGAAATGGGGGCTGCTAAAATGCTTAAAGAATTACTCTGATGGCTCAGTGGCATGCCTTTCTTTGTTTTGTTTTTTGGCTTTTGCTTGATGCTGGTGGTGGGCAGATGGTTTCGTAATCAACTAGTTTTTTGGTGTTTCTGGGTGGGTAGTTTCTTGGTCTTATCTCACTACCACTTCTCTTTTCGTTCAGGGTTTCTAGTCCCTTCAAAACCTATTTTGTATTAATAAAAAACATAACACACTACTTAATGCAATAGTCAATGATATTTTTTAGTTAGGAGTAAAGATAGCAAGCAGTCAATTTTTTTTTAAAAATAATAATGTAAACTTCATTTAGATCAACATAACATACCTCTTAGCTACTCAAGAATTTCTTGCATTCCATCACATCGTAATTTCCTCACTCCCAATACTTGTACCTATAAGGTGTACATGACTACATGCACAACCTAAGATCTATAGACAATTGAATAAATGATCATCAGGATAAGCCATATCATTAATTTAGCTAGGTAAATCAGATGATAGTTTACAACTAGATCAAAAGGTCATACATAGTATTGAAAACAATAAGAGAAAATGGTAAGTCCCAAGCAAAACTTAGAAGGAAAGGTCCTAAGGGCTATACCTATGCCTCAGGGGCTCACCTCTAAGGGCCTTGCCTACATATGTGTAGAGGCTTCATAGCTCAACCTTTTCCCATATCATACTTAGTTAATTATAGTAAGAGCATTTAGCCTTGTGATTTAGAATATAAGTCTACTTCAATTCACTCATAACCCAATAAAACATATATATATGCACTAAAATCAATTCCCAACTCAAATGTATTATATGCCCCTATTCTATGAGTCATAAATTGCATGAGTGGGTATGCAACCATTTCTAGGGTCCACTTCCCTAGACATTTTCACCATCAACTGCCACCTACTTAGGTGAAGTTGAGAGAGGAAACCTAGTTAAGGATGTACTATGCAACACACTTCCAGGGATATTTTCTTGAATACTACATTTGCAAAAGAAAAACAAATCCATGTTTACTTATCACCAAGGTTTATTTCACTTGGTTTGATATTTATTTAATTTCCCTATCGATTACTTATGATCTCTTCAACGCACACTAGATTTCGAAATGGATCAACATGATTTCCATCCATATCGTTTCATATTCCACCTATGTACTTAAGTAGTCAATAGATTTAAAAAAGTGCTACTATTGGTAATATTTTAACAAATAATTAATAGATTATCATAGCATTAGAAGTGGCATTTCTAATTCATCTGAGTTCACAATTAAAGTGAAATCATCCATTTAATTGTAGTATTGAACTAGTGAAACACAATAACTTATCAAGATAGCTAAATAACAATGATAATTATGATTCCATATACTAGTAACTCCACCTTCTACCAAAATGATAACTCAATATATAAATTATTCAATAGGTTATTAGGAAAATAATAAACAATTTTACTCTTTAAATGGTATATAATTAAATCTAGGTATGCTTACAGTCAATAATTAATGACTCAACTTAATTAAAATTTTAAAGCATTTATTGATGTTGAAGAATAAAATAAACATTAACATTATTGCATCCAATTTTACTCCAAACTATGCCATTGAAACTTTTGAAACTCAAAATAGCAATTGAATATCTAAGAAATACCAATCTTATGAACATCCAACCAATATCTATGCAATACTATAGAAGGTTTAATTAAATACCACAATCATCTCTATATAAATTATTTTTAATTAACAAGTGACACCTCACATAATAACCAAGCATTGTATTCATGATTAAAATTACATCATATAATACTAAATAAAGATTATTATAATTACATCATAGGATACTAAATTAAAAATATTATAATTACATCATAGGATACTAAATACCTACACATATGATATGCATAAAATTACACTTTCGGAAGTCTTGTAAATATTTGTAGTTTATTATTTATTTGTGAACAATGATACTAATTTGAAATTGTACTTTTTTTCAAAAATAATAACTATTTTTTTGGTGTTGGTTAGCCCTCAAATATTTAATTGTGCTCTTATACTTATTCTAGGGTAGTTTTTTTATTTGTAATTAATAGTAACTAGTATATATATTTTATTAATAATATTTATAAAAAAGTCAAGAGATATTTTTTCAAGGCATATTTTTTAATTAATTTGACACATCAAAGTGCATAGACACCTATTTTTTCTTTTATTTCTTTTTTAATTTTTTTTTTATATACTAGGCAAGAGAACGTCAAAACAAACATAGCTTCAAAAAATGTACACGCATCTTGTACTTTCATTGTAGAAGCCTCTCAGCTTAAAAAATGTACACGCATCCTGTACTTTCATTGTAGAAGCATCTCAGCTTAAAAAATGTACACTCATCTTATACTTTCATTGTAGAAACCTCTCAACTTAACAAGAAGACTTTATTATTCTAAACCTTTCAATTAACAATTGAAAAATAAGGAAAACTTATCATAGAATATACCTAAAATACGTTATTGATCTGGTTTAAGCACTCTCGAGTGTGAACCTCAACCATAGGTAATTTTTCCAAAATCTTGTTGTAGATGTCACACCCATTGTGTGATGCCATAGAAGCAGCGCCTAGAGCGAATGCAGCCCTCCGCATACACAGCAAGAGGGTTTGCCCTTCGGAAATGGAAGGTTTACCAAAAGACTAGCAACTATGGTAGCATCCAAAACATTTTCAAGCTTTTATACAATTGTCCCTAAAATAAATGTTCAACGGAATGATCATTTGAATTCTTTTAATGGAATTGAAAGCAATATCAAAGTCCTTTCCATAGCAATTTAAGCATATTAGAGAAGAATCCATCATTACAGTTCAATCATGCAACATTACATAGTTAGTTTCTACAGAGGGATTTTTTCTCAGCTTTTAGCTGGGGTAACTACTATTACACATTTAAGAACTTTTAAAACATTGGTATATTAGGCTCCCAATATATTGCCTACATTTCATCTTACCTTATCACTTACATATTGCAATAAACAGGAATTTACCTCTTATAGTTTAGAAGCATACTATATAAGATAGTAGTTTTAGACATAAGAAAAAAGTTTTTATATGAAATTAATGATATTAGGCAAATTCACCATTAAGAATTCACCATTGGAAAATTCACCACCAACAATTCATCATGGGAAAATTCACAGCCATGACAAATTCACATCAAAGAAATTTCACCACCAGCGATTCATGGCCAGGAAAAATTAATTGCAAACTTTTGTTGTGATGAATTTTCCACTGAGGTGAATTGCTGGTGGTGAATTTTCTTTGAAATAAAGTTTTGATTGCAGTGAATTGATGGGGTAAATTTTCCAATAGTAAATTATTAACAGTAAATTTTCCTAAAACGATAACTAATCTACAACTTTCACTTGACAAAATTTATACATCTCTTTCCACTACTATGCATGAGTATATTGCATGATCATCCAATTAAATAAAGATGATCTTAAGTATTATCACATCTTGAAACATGACTTCATATAGGAGCATTAATAAATGAACATAAACAAGATTCTGATCATATTTTTCTGTGTTTAAGAGAATCGTAAAAGACAAATATGTAATATATACAAGCAATATTAAAATCCATACAACAGAGTCAGCGAACTTGGAAGACATCACATAGCTCTGCTAGATCAAGAAGAAGTTGGTCTTTCAGAATAAGGTCATAGCAAGACGAGAAAGGCCCAAGATACCTTGAACAATGTGGACCATGGCAATAGCAATATTATCCCGTGGCTTCATTTTGCAAACTAAGCTAGCTCTTTGAAGCGTTCAGACTATGGAGCCCTATGCTTCGGGGGAGTAGAAAACTCAGGGGCCATTCCATCAAAAGGTTTTGACTTCTCCCCCCGCCATCATTGCATTCTATGCCATGAGATATACTTGAGGAATTCTATTAAATAGTTCACGAGTCTTAACAACTCTACCAAAATTTGCATACATGTGTATTAAATAGTTCACGAGTCTTAACAACTCTACCAAAATTTGCATACATGTGCATCATGGTGTCCAAATCTACCTCTCCCAAAATTCCTCAATCGTTTATGCTTAAAAGGATGTGCATCCCTATACGAAAGCTCTGCTTTAGTGTAGGTAAGAAAGATCCAGTCTCCAAGTGTGGATTCTGGAGAGCATCGTCCAACGACCCTGTTTCACTGCTCATTTTTGTGCAGGTTCAGAGGACACTTGGAATTCACTAGCCATTTGCATTTTTTTTTAATGTTTTTACAGCATTTCCAAAAAAACCCAAGCTTCCATACCTTGTATGGAGGCAGTTGTAACTACAAAATCCGACAAATTTCCTTCCTATTATGTTTGTTGGAACACAACATTCTATTGGGATGGGATGAATCGTAGATACTAAAATCTTTAGTCCTCAAAACTTTTATGTAGATTACTTCGTTAGGTCCAAATACTTTGTGCAGATTTCTTTCTCAAATTCTTATTGTTTAGATTGAAAACTAAAGATGCAAACATAAACATGCAAATAAAAAATCAACACAAACATGCCCACAACACTAGATATAAATGGAAAGTCCAAGATGGGAAAAACCACGGTGAGAAATGTTGCTTGAATCTACTATCCCAATCTAGCCTCACAAATAAAGTTTTGTTACAATGTTTAGGGCACCAACCCAAGGAAGCACCAAATCCCTAATTTAGAAGCTACAACTTCAAGGAAGCAACAATTCCCTGATTAAGGAGCTACAACTCCAAGGAGACTACAATCACCTAATCTAAGCTACAACTTAGTACAATGAGGCTACAACCTCTGTGATAATAAACTGCTCATATATTCTTTAAGAATGGCTCTACAAAATCTAATGATTACTCCATTCTAGCACTCAAGACTATGTCTTTCTTTGATTATCCTACTCAGTATCTACCATTATAATAAAAAGAAACGAAGATAGTGGATCACCTTGCCTTACACCTTGAGTTGTAGTGAAGAATCCTGAAGGCACCCCATTAATTATGACTAAACATATAGCTCCTAATAAGCATGAAAGAATCAACTTGCACTATTTGTTGCAAAAACCAAACTTGTCAAGTACTCTCATTAAAAACTCCAATTAACCGCATCATAAGCTTTCATCATATCCAATTTCGCAATGAAAGAAGGCAAGTGATTAGTATGAATTGAATGGAGGACTTCATGTGCAACTAGCACTCCCTCTATTGTCTCTCTTCCTAGAACAAAACCCACATTCTCTTGAGAGATGACCTTGGGAATAAAGTGTTGCAGCCATAAATATATTGCCTTTGTAAATATCTTATAAATTGTGTTACATAAGGAATTAGGTCTAAATTCTACAAAACACTTTGGCTTCCTTTGATTTTGGCAGAATTACTATATTTTTAACTTTAAAATCCTTCAATATTGTACAATTCCTTCTTGACTCCTCCAAGGCTAAGAGCGGGTCAAATCCTAGCACATCCAAACATTTCTAAAAGAAAAGGGCTATGAAACCATCAGGCCCTAGGGCCTCATCTAGTGAGAGAGAAAACATAACTTTCCTTACTTCTTCCAAGGTGAAAGGTTTCATGATCTCGACATTGTCTTCATGAGAAATCAATTTTGGTATTGATGACAACAATGATTGTTCTTCTTGACAACTTTAAGCAAGCTCTTTTGCTGCGAAGCCAGGAGATTTTTGAAGAATTTTACTCCCTCTTCTCGAATTTCTCATGCATTTGTAATTTGATTCCTTGTAACTGCATCTTGAATTGAAAACACTATTTGTGCTACTCTTTTAACTTGAGCTGAGGCATAAAAATACTTTGTATTGTGATCCCCTTCCTTCAACCAAATTTCCCTAGACTTCTAGTGCCAATAAATCTCTTCCCTTTTTCCTAAGTCTTCCCATAACATTTGTAGGCTATTATGTTTTTCATATGTTTCAGGATGCAAGCCATTCTAAATTATAAGCTCATGAACCATGGCTAACTCGTTTGCCACTTCCTCTTTCTGAACAAATATGTTATTAAACACTTGTACATTCCAAATTTTGATCTAATTTTTGACATGCTGCAACTTTTAAAAGAACTAAAAAATATTCTTACCTCTAGGAGAAGGTGCACTAACCCACTATTGTCAAAGAAGAGGAAGGAAGTGAGGGTGCCTAAACCACATCTTTTCAAACTTGAATGAGGGCCTGCGCCCTATCACTAAATCCAAGCCTAAAATTTCTAAGGATATGACATAGTGATCATAACACAAAAATGACAATATTTGAGATTTCAAATTGTCTAATGCTATAATCCATTCTTGGGATACAAGAAAACTATTTAATCTGACAATGTAATTTGCAAAAAGTATTTCCTTATATAGGTCCATGTAAACTTTCCCTTATCTAGCAATATATCCTTCAATACATTATCTGATATAAAATCTCTAAAGTCTTCCAATGCTTTGTGTGGCAGAAAAAATATCCCTTGTTTTTCATGTAGGGCCACTATTGCGTTGAAGTCCCCTACCACTATCACCTTGTTATTCCCACATCCTTGACTAATGCTTGTTAAGACTTCCCATAACCTCTTCTTTTCATGTGTAGTTGATGGACCATAGACATTAACCAGTCTGAACCTGAGCTCAAAGTTTACCGCAAACAACAATTGCCAATTACTGCCTAATTTGAGTGCATTAATAGTCACTAGTTTCATATTCCACAAAGTCACCAATCCCCCTAAAGCACCTTGAGTTGGAACATGAACTGCTTTCCATTTTCCCCATTTCATAATTGAAGACTCAAAAGTATCTTGTGATGTTTTGGTCTCTTGCAATAAAATGATTTATGTCCCACAAGCATCAAGTTGGTTGTTGATTTGGGCCATTTTTGTGAAAGGCACTAAGGCCTCTTACATTCTAAGGGATCACATTCATTGTAGTCAAGGAGAGAAACATGATCTCCTCAATCTTTTTGATAATGGAAACCTTCCATCCAAAGTAGCCTATATACCTGGATCTATTTCTTCCTTAAGTTTTTTCGCCTTTCACTTCTTGCATCTTTTCCTTAGAGTCTTTTTGATTGAAACTTGAGTAGATGGTGTTTGAGATAATGATAGAGTCTATGAGAAATCAAATTTAGGAACTAAATCTGCTTCAATTTCCATGATTTCTTCCTTGAACAATTCCTGAGCAAAATGCACATGGGGAACAATTTCTTAACTGAAATCTCCTTCTTTAGCCAAAGCCTCTTCTGCTATCTCCTCAAATAGGTCTAAACCTACTGAGAAAAAAATATTTTGAGCAATCTCTTCCAATTTCTCAAAACACTTCCCCTATTTGAAACAAATTGCATGCTCTTCCATCAAATCCCGATAGTCCCTATGTTTCTCATATATCACAAAGGGGCTAACCTCTTTTACTTTACTATTATCAACTTCAGTTTTTGGAACTTTCTCAAGTGCTTGAAATCCTAACTTCAACAATAGAAAAGGGTAAAAGTTCTTCTCCAACAATTTTAAGGAAATCTGAAATGGAATTTTGGTACCCAATAACTTTCCAACAAACACATTCATGAAATTGACAAAATTAGGAGGAAGGATTATAGAATTCGAGTAAACACCCTGACCTTTCTTAAATTTATCAGTGCAAAGAATATGATTTGGATGATTCTTTTGAACAACCATAAAATTTTGTCTTTTATCATGCTTTTTAGTATATACCAATGAATTATGAACAGGAAAATCCTTCTCAATAGTCAAAGGATTAGAATCATCCTCCTTGTAAAGCAACACTTCATTAGATTTCTCAAGAACCAGTTGCTGGGAAAACCCTTGATCTTTGTCTCCTTGAAGTACCTGATTAACTGCTTTTCCCTTAGTGTGATTGCTAGAACCCGACATATTATGAACGTTTGTTGCTTTATTTTTGGATAATAAAGATGAGGCATGATTTAAGGATGGTTGTTCTTCCATACCCTCCAAAACTGAACATGAAGCTTTGTTATGATCAATAGAATGGAATACAACACAAACATTTTGTGAGTTTTCAATAAGTATATCCTAAACCAATTCCCCAAATTTAGATTTTATATGAATCTGATTATGTGAGTTTTCAATAAGTATATCTTGAACTAGTTCCCAAAATTTAGATTTTATATGAATCTGATTTGGAGACGGCTTCTTAGCATCAAGAAAAAAGAAAATCCTAACAGGTTTACTAGGATTTTTGGAAAACTCCATATCATGTTTTCAAAAGATACCTATATGATTTTGCATGATTTCAATCAGATTTAATTCTCTATATTTCAATGCTAAGGAAGGAAATTCGATCCAAGTTGGGACAAAAAAAGTCTCAAACGAATTTGATCTAAAATTTGGAGTCCATGGTTGCATGCACAAACCAAACCCTTCAAAGACCTAGGACTTAACTTTGTAATTTTTGTCTCTCTCTTCATCCAAATCAAAGAGAACAAAGAAAATACCCTTTTATTGATCCAAGTAAAAACCCTTGGAAACTCCCTCCCAATCTTCAAATAATAAGATTCTCAAAACATCTACTTCTAAACTGAGATCTCAAAACTTACATATTAATGCTCATTGCCAAAGATCATGGATTTTCACTTGCAATAAATCCTTAGAGAAAGTGATATTGATGACACTTAGAGGTCTTGCACCTTCCTAGCTTAGCTTCCTTTGTTCAGCAGAAGTGTTTTACTGGGTGGGTTTGATCTGAATGAGCTTCCACCTCCATTGTAGAACCAGTTTCTTAACCCTATTTGCATTTTGATGGTTTTCCTTTTTCTTATTTCTCTTCTTTTGGCCTTTCTCTAAATCAAGCTTTTCTGAATCTTGATTTTTCCCTTGCTCCAAATCCTTTTTTATTTTGGGCCACCTTAGGATCAAAACCAACATGTTGTGTATGCATACCATTTCTTCCATGAACAAGACCTCTTGGATTGAAGTAAGTCCCTCTTTGTCTTGCCTGGCCATTTGCAAGATGATGGGTTCTATTAGTATTCTTATTTTTATGCAAGCCTGGTTGAGCCATAAATATTGCTTTTTATTAGAATTCTCATTTTTGGCTGCCCTAGCCTCCAAAAAATTTGTTTTTTTATTATATCTATATTCTGCTTTAGTCTCTTTATAGAATTGATCTAGAAACCCTAACTTTGTCTCACATTGTTTCCCATGCAAACTTTCCTTCTCCACATTCTCTTGTCTATCGTCTTCACAAATATCTAATATTGTTTTCTTGTCTCTATTTAGGGGCCCGTGCAAGTGAAAAGGCACCCAATTTGGCTTGGAAATTCTATGCCTCACACCATTACTATTTTTTCTTGCATGCTTCCAAAAAATATTCCCATTGGGTTCATGCCAAGTAGGCTGCCTATTGTAGGTGTGAAAGCTACTAGACAAAGGATTCCTATCCCTCTCAAAAAAATAGTCGTTAGAGTGCCTCGAGTGCTTGGAAGCCATGTTTCTAGATCCATTTTTTTCCAAGACCTTGTTGATTATTGTTGATCATTTCTACATATAAATATTTATGATCCTATTTTGATGCCATGACTACCTCAACTCAGGAGAGGAAATGGGCTAATAAGATATATGAAAGGATAAAATAACCATGCAAGGATATTTCTAAAATGATAATATTTTGAAAGAGAGAGGTTTATTATAATATTAAATTGAGATAGAGATCCTAAAATTTGAACCCTTTTTGTCTATGAAGAAAAACAACCTTCAATGATGCTTGATGATATTCCTAAAAGAGTGGCATGATGGGTGGTATGGAATTATATGAAGTGAAATATAATGGTATTAGGAGTATGCGTACTACTTTCAAAACCTATTATAATAGACTGATTCATGGAGACAAACATGTCAAGAGACTATTACTACTACATAGCTTACTTGGCTATAATAATGAGAAACTTGCAAGTTTAAATGACTCTTTGTGGTGAAAGAATATATATCTTGTGTCAACAACTATCTTAAAATTTATTCTAAGAACCATGCTACATAATATTTATACATGTTCTAAGGAAGACCATTTCCTTAGAAATGAACCCGGTAACATGTCATGGGATTTTAAGGGCATTATTAAAAGAACTATGTATTATTAAAAAAAAAAAAAACCTTGGAAATTTTTCTTTAACAACCAAACTAAGGTGGATATTTTCACATGGAGATATGTTAAGGGATAAGTTAACCTTGGAAATTGTGATCTTATGATTTTTTCACATAGGGATGACATAAGAGATAAAAATTTAGTGAAGGAACCTATTGTTAAAAATATTTAATGCAAGGTAATTTTAACACATGATATTTTTACTTACAATCATTGATATACACTTGAAATTTTATGTTTTTCCCAAGTTTTTGGGATATAAAAGGAAATTTGTAAATTATTAAGCTATAAATGAATATTTGAAACTCTATAGAAGGTTTAGCACATGATTTTTCAACATGATTCTATATAGTTTTATAGGTTTTTAAGTTCTCCAACAAATGTAAATTATGTTATTTTGAATTGGACCTATATAATTCACCTTATATTGATGGAATTTTACACAAAATTAGTTAGAAATAAATTGAATAATAGGGGAGGTTGTGTATGAAATAGGTGCATGTGGAATATATATTTTTCTTGATAATTTATTTCTTTCACAATATCTTTAGATCTGTGTGCTCCTAATTGAGTGAAATATTCATCAACAAAAGTTATATATTCAAGTGTCACATCATCTTGATAGGGTTAGTATTTGATTCATTATAAAAAATGATCACATTTTTTTCTTATTATCCTTATTTATTAATTAAATTTTTAACAAAATATTTATATTTGAAGTAAATTTAGAAATCTTATTTTCATAGAAATTTCAATGAATAAATTTTACATAATTACAAGTTTGAAATAATTACTAATCTAAATTATTTGTGCAATTATAAATCTAATCAATTGGTTATCTCTAATTATTTTATTCTAAAGGGAAAATATCATAGCTCTACCTAATTTATTCAATTGGAAAATGTGCTAACTAAAATTTGAGCATCATATCATATGCCCTTGAATTGGAACAACACACATGATTATCAAGTTATCATGTATGTCATGCCTTGGTGAAATAGATCTTTGGGAAGTTAGTTTTTCTTTTGGAGTAAAAAATCATTTTAGAAGAGGTGAAGTGATTTTGTACAAGTTACCCTAGTTTATGAGTGTCCAACCACCCATCAAAAGGATGCACAATTAAAAAAATTGATGATATCTAATCTTATAAATAAAAATGACTAGTGCAACTTGAATACAAAAATGGAAATATTTTTACAAACCAACAAACACAAATATTGGTTATCAAGCACTTGAAAAAATTTGCATAGACTCGACTGGTTTATTTGTTGAATAAGATGTACATAAATAGGCAAGATAAAATGCACCCAATCTCCATGAAATGAGGAAAGGACTCCATATTGATGGAGTGGTGGAAATTTTTCCTACCACTAAAGTACCACAAGGTGTCAAAAGTGAGTCGACACCTCAATAAAACTCCTAAATAACTTGACACCTTGCATGTTTAATTTCATGGACATCTAAGTAGGCTTAAAGCCTATGGTATAAAAATAAATACACTAACACCCCCACCCCCTTAAGTATAACTTAGGTGGGAACAAAAGCAATGGGTTCCAACTACGAGGCTTGGTAAGGTTACCAATTATAATGTAATCTCTTATAAAAATGGAGAAAGATAGAAAACCTAGTGGGAAGAGGTTTTGTGCAAGATCATGGGGGTCCAAAAATGGTGATGTGAAAAATAGGTGTTTTTAACATGCCCAAAAATGTGAAATTTCCACTTTGACTTTTTGTAATCTTGGGTACAATATTTGTTTTGGTTTGGTAATACCAAACTGAAATGGATACCCATTTTCTTTTTCAAAATGGATATGTGTTTTGGAAAGTGGGAACCCATTTTTTTAAAAACAAAACAATATCCATTTTGAAGACCTAAAACCCTCTTTAGTAAAATTGGAATAATTTTTGTGTTTCTTATTGAAATTTTGACTTTTTATAGGCATTGGAAAGGCGATTAAGAGATCTACACAATGGAATAGGTGGTGTTTCTATATTGTACAAAAAAAAATGAAATAATCATTTGAACTTCATATTTCATTTTTGAAACATCAAATGCTCACTACTTTCACATGCAAAGTCTTTTTCTCCTTATTTTTTTTAACACTCATCTCAAAATACTTGAAACTTTAGAAAAATTAATGAATAATGAATTTTTTATTTTTTTTAGCAAGGATATGAACAAATCTTCATAAATAATTATATCTCTCTATCCCTTTCTCTATCTCTCTATATATCACTATCTCCCCTTAAGCTCTAGATCTATCCCTCCATTCTTTCTTCTCTCTTTGTCCCTCTTTATACCTATATTTCTCACACTCTCTCCTTGAGCTCTAGACATATCTCTCTACCTCTCTCTCCATCCTTCCTTCCTTCTCTCTCTCTCTCACTCTCTCTCTCTTAGGTCCCTCCCACTCTCTCTCCCTCTCTCCCCTTCTCCATCTCCATCTCACTCTTCATCTCCCCTCTCCCTCTCTCTCTCTACCTACCTTTGAAGTCTCTCTTCCTCTGAAGTCTCTCTCCCCCTTAGGTCTTTCTTTCAAGTCTCTCCCACTCCCTCTCTCCCTCTTAGGCCTCTCTCTCTCAAGTCTCTCCCACCCACTCTCTCTCTCTTTGTTGTCTCCCACTCCCTCTTTCTCTCTCTCAATGTCTCTCACACTCACGCTCACACTCTCTCCCTCTCAAGTCTCTTTCTCTCTCCCACTCTCTCTACCTCTATCACTCCCTCTCTCCCTCTCAAGTCTCTCTCCATCTCCCTTTAAGGTCTCTCTCTGGTCCCTACGACTCCCTCTCCCTCTCCCTCTCACTCTCCATCCCCCTCTCTACCGCTCTCTCTCTCCATCTCTCTCTCTCTCTCCCACTCCCTCTCCCTCTGCATCTCCCTATCCCTCTCTCTTTATATATCTATCTTGGGTCTCTCACACTCCCTCTCTCTTCTCTCATCTCTCTCTCAATCTCTCTCTTAGTCACTCTCCATTTCCCTCTCAAGTCTCTCTCTCCCTCTCTCTGTCAAGTGTCTCTCTCTCTCTCACACACACTCTATCTCTCTCTATCTCTTCATATCCCTCTTAGGTATCTCTTCCCCCTCTCTCTCTCCCTCTCTCCTTCCCTCTCTCCATCTAAAGTCACTCTCCCTTTCTCTCTCTCTCCCAATATCAAGTTACTTCTAAGGGAGAGAGAGAGAGAGACAGTGAGAGAGATAGATAGATGGAGGGAGGGAGAGATACTTGAGAGGGAGAGAGGGAGAGATTCATAGAGGGAGAGGGAGAAAAACTAGATAGGGAGAGAGGGAGGGACATATGGAGGTAGAGAGGGAGAGAGAGGGGAGGAGAGAGAGTTATCTAGTTAGGGTGGGAAGGAGACACCTAAGAGAGAGAGTTTTCTAGGGTGTGAAGGAGACACCTAAGAGAGAGAGGGAGTGGGAGAGAGAGAGACCTAAGAGGGAGGTGGAAAGTGAGTGAGTGAGAGAGAGAGGAGCAGTGGGAGACCTAAGAGGGAGAGTGAGTTAAAGAGTGAGAGGGAGAGGGAGAGGGAGAGGGAGAGAGAGAGAGAGAGAGAGAGAGAGAGAGAGAGAGAGAGAGAGAGAGAGAGAGAGAGAGAGAGAGAGAGAGAGAGAGAGAGAGAGAGAGAGAGAGTGTGTGTGTGTGTGTGTTTGTGTGTATGAGAGAGAGTGGGATGGAGAGAGATCTAAGAGGGAGATGGAGAGTGTGAGTGTGAGTAAGAGAGGGAGCAAGAGAGAGAGACATGAGAGAAGAGAGAGAGGGAGTGGGAGAGACCTAATAAAGAGAAAGAGAGAGAGGGAGTGGGAGAGACCTGAGAGAGAGACCTAAGAGGAAGAGAGGGAGTGGGAGAGACCTAGGAGAGAGAGAGAGAGTTAAAATGGAGGGGGAGAGAGAGAGAGGAAGAGAGGGATATGGAAATTGAGAGGGCTATGGAGAGGGAGAGAGAGATAAAGGGAGGGATATAAAGACTTGAGAGAGGGAGAGGGAGAGAGAGAGAGAGATAGAGAGAGAGAGAGGGAATTGAGAGGGAGGGGGAGAGAGAGAGATAGAGAGAGATAGAGGGAGAGAGGTAGAGATACTTGAGAGTGAGAGAGGGAGGGAGGGAGAGAGAGATACCTAAGAGGGAGATGGAGTGTGTGTGTGTGTGTGAGAGAGAGAGAGGGTGAGAGAGGGAGAGAGAGGGAGAGAGGGAGAGAGAGAGATATAGAGATAGAAGGAGGTAGAGAGATAGACCGTATATGGAGAGAGGGAGAAGATAGATAGAGGGAAAGAGAGGGAGAGGGAGGGAGAGAGGGAGAGAGAATTTAGAGGGAGAGGGGGGAGAGAGAGGGAGAGAGAGGGAGAAAGAGAGAGAGTTATCTAGTTAAGGTGGGAAGGATACAATAGAGAGAGAGGGAGTGGAAGAGAGAGACCTAAGAGGGAGTTGGAAAGTGAGTGAGAAAGAGATAGGGACTTGAGACTGAGAGAGGGGGTGAGTGAGAGAGAGTTGATAGAGAGAGTAAGAGGGTGAGTGACTTGGGAGGGAGAGATGGAATGAGAGAGGTAGAGAGAGTGGGAGAGACAGAGAGAGATATATATAGAGACTTTAGAGAGAGTGGGAGAGAGATACATGAGAGGGAGATGGAGAGTGTTAGTGTGAGTAAGAGATAGAGTGAGATAGATGAGAGAAGAGAGAGAGAGGGAGTGGGAGAGATCTTAGAGAGATAAAGAGAGAGTGGGAGAGAGGGAGATGGAGAGGGGGAGAGAGATAGAGGGATGGGAGAGAGACAGACACCTGAGAGAGAGAGACAGAGAGAGAGAGGTAGGAGATGGACAGGGAGACAGACACAAGAGAGAGGGAAGGAGAGAGAGAGAGAGAGAGAGAGAGAGAGAGAGAGAGAGAGAGAGAGAGAGAGAGAGAGAGAGAGAGAGAGAGAGAGAGAGAGAGAGAGAAAGAGACTTTAGAGGGAAAGAGTGGGAGAGAGAGGGAGAGAGAGAGATCTAGTTATGGTGGGAAGGATAAACCTAAGAGAGAGAGGGAGAGAGAGAGGGAGAGAAAGACACTTGAGAGTTTGAGTGTGAGAGAGAGAGAGACCTTAGAGGGAGTGGGAGAGACCTAAGAGAGCCATAGAGAATTCAAAGAGAGGGAGAGAGAGAGGGAGAGAGGGATTTGGAGAGAGAGAGAGATAGAGTGATAGAGATAGAGAGAGCGACTTGAGATGGAGAGAGGGAATGTGAGAGGGAGAGAGTGAGTGGGAGAGAAAGACCTAAGAGGGAGATAAAGAGAGAGAGACACAGACAAAGAGACAGAGATACAGAGAGACAAAGACAGAGATACATACAGACTATGTGAGAGAGAGAGAGAGTGGGGGAGAGAGACTTGAGAGGGAGATGGAGAGTGTGAGTGAGAGAGGGAGACATGAGAGAAGAGAGAGGGAGTTAGAGAGACCTGGGAGAGAGGGAAAGAGAGAGTGGGAGAGACACAAAGGAGGTAGAGGGAGATACTTGAGATAGAGAAAGAGGGGGGAAGGAGGGAGACTTGAGAGGGAGACAAATAAATAGAGTGAGGGAGAGGGAGAGGGAATTGAGAGGGACAAATGGAGGGAGAGAGTAGAGAGAGAGTGGGAGAGAGAGATCTGAGATGGAGATGCAGAGAGAAAGAGTGTGTGTGTGTGTGAGAGAGAGGGAGAGAGGCAGAGAGGGAGATGGAGAGTGAGAGGGTGATGGAGAGGGGGAGAGGGAAATGGAGTCATAGGGGCCAAAGAGAGAGACCTGAGAGGGAGATGGAGAGAGAGGAGAGAGATACTTGAGAAGGAGAGAGGAAGAGAGATAGATGGAGAGAGAGAGACTTGAGAGGTGTTGATATGCCAAATTGACACCCAACATGCAGGTAAGATATAAACAACTCACCTCTCTTGAAAAAGAAAATCAGTAGTTAAACTAATTGCCTTCCAAGGTCCTTGATGTTGGTTCACAAAATTACTATTTCACAAAGTGGTCAACTATGGTTGTAATATGCAAGGGGCCTACTAGTAAGAAGGATACAAATTGAAATCTGTTAAGAAATCTAAAATTTGGGGGTTTAAAAGAAACATAAAAAGATAATCTAGAGCCTTGAAACAGTAAATCATAAATGTTAACTTATTCAAATCTAGACATGCATTCAAATAATGAGTGTAATACCAATCCATTCAAACCACGATATGATGCAATCTAGAGTGTTAGATATACCATTACATACATCCATAGTGCAAAATAAAACTTCCTTAATCATTCGTAACAACTTCATTTCCAAAATATCACAACACATCCGCTAATTAATCAAAATAACAGATCAACAGATGTAAATAAATCCACACTCATAGACAATTCAACAAAATAGCTTGAAATCCATATCCTTCTATTTATATTTCATCAAATAAGAACCATTTGTGCACAAAAAATTCCACTAGCACATAGATTACTATTGTTCATTGACATCATCACTAAAACTATTGAACATAAATTAAAATTGCATAACCTATAATAAATAGTATTAAAGTATCTTGCATGAAATTTTAAAACTTAACACTAAATACTATCACTATCAATCTCCTCTAAGGTGGATAATCTAGCTTCAATCAGTCGACCTTTACAATGTCATTTTAAACCCTCTTTATAGTCCTCAAGACTCAACAAGTAGATATGGCCTAAAGCTATAAAATAAGAGATCCAAAATCTTAGGAAAGTGATCCAAAAGAGAGATAAGTGCTGCCCTATAAATTTTTTCCTTGGACTAGGAGCACATCATCATCCAAAACTCGCCAAAAGAAGAGGGATAAGTTACAAGAATTCAGGGATTTGAAACCATCTTTGACTTGTTGAAGAAAAGGGAAACTAACTACATCATTGACAAGGCTTTAGGGACCTAGCTGGAAAGAAGCTCCATGTGCTAGATCATTCTTTCGCATCCTATTCCTAGACATATTCATCATAAGCACTAAATACTTACTAAACCATAGCTACATCATGACCATCAAGCCAACTATCTTCAAACTTGTTTCTTCTCACTTCTATAGTAGCTATCTCATGAATATCTTTCATCTTCATCAATTCTCTCTGAGTAGCCCTCACTTCATCCCTAATATCAACATGTCGATCCAATAATAAACTTTCATCGTCATCTCCCTTTTGCATTATTTCTTAGAACCTATCATTCCATTTTCCTTTCAACTTATCAAGACAAATTATTTTCCACATGTATATCAACATTATCTAAGATGGAAATTATTGCTTCCACTTCATCAACCTACTCATTTAAGTCCTTCCCAACTTCTTGAATATGATCTTTATGTTGATAAATGAAGGAAGACCTGAATCTTATGATATCCTCAGTTTTCTCCAAGAATCCTTAATTATCTTCCTCTAGTATTGACTGCTCTAAAAGAGTCTGCTTTAGGAGCTTACAAATTTCTTTCAACTTTTGAATGTATCCTCTACATTCCTCTTCTTCTTTTTCCAAGGCAGCAACATGAGCATCTATTTCCTCAATTAATTGTAATGCTTTTTCATGAATTGTGAAACCTGCAACCAATGTTTCATCAATTTCTTTATTCAATTTTTATACCCACTTATCAAGCATGCTTACTTTATTGCTAATTTGTATAAGATCCTCCACTTCATTTTTTCTTAATAAAACTAGGGCATCCAGAGTTGCAACCTATTGATTATGAGAAGTAGAAACATGCTTAAGGAATTTATGAAGTTGATCCAATTGACCCTTGAGCTCATCCTTCCTCTACCTATCCTTTATCATCCTAGATTTGGTGGATGATGCCACTATGTCAATAAAATTCATTTTTTGGTTCCTTGTTGGCCTTCCTAGGATTACAATTCCTAATTGGTAATCAACCAATTGCATATCTTGTTTATCCTTTCAACCATGGGAATGGCACATTCAACAATAATCTCACCAGTATTTGTGAGTTGAATGGAATGAAGGACTCTCACCTCTTTCCTTAGCCTTTCCTTCTCAATTTATTTCATCATATTGTCCAAATCCAATGGTTGGGGTTGCACTATTTTCTTCTTCTCCAAGTCCAATTTTAACCATGTAGGGGTAGCAGGTGGAGTGATCATGTGATTTGAAGAAGTAGCTGGGGAAAGAGGTTACCATACTGTAGTCCTTGGTTGAGAATCAACCTCTTATTACTTCTCCCTTTCTTCCTTCTCTTTCTCCTCTTCCAACCTCTTTACTTCCAACTCCTTTTTTAATCTTTCTTCTTCAATTCTCCTTTCTTTCAACAATTCTTCTTTTTTTTGTTTTTGCAGTTTCTCTATTTTATCTAATATCTCTTTGGCTTGCTTCTCATGCTCTATTGCTTCCTTATCTTCTTTTTCTTTTTGTAGGTGTTCCTCAGCTTTCTTCTTCTAAACCTCCTCAATCATTTTAAACTTGGCCTCTAAGGCCCCCCTTTCTCTCTTTTGTTGGGCTTTCTCTTCATCTAATTCATGAATTTTTTGAATCAAAGCAACCTTGTCAATATCTATCTTCATTTTCAATTCATGTTCATTTTTTTGCAACAACAAGTCTTCTTTCTCTTCTTGTATCCTTTCCAATTCCTCAATCTTGGCTAGGGAATCATCATCTCCTTGTTCATTGGTAGTTTCCTCAGCTTGGGCCTTATCATGAACAACCTTCTTAGTCTCTTCAAATAATTTGTACCGATCCTCAAGGGTGAGGATATGTTCAATACTTACCTCTTTTGTACCATTTTGATCCCTTGGGGCCTCCTTGTCAGAGTAGGTGGCTTATGAATCTATTTCCGCATCGTGAGTCTCCACCTCAACCTCTTTCCCTTTTGATAATTCAAGCTCCTTTGGTAGAATTTCAGTTGGGACCTCTCTAATAGTTTTCTCCATCATAGGAGGTTTAGAGCTCTCCCCTCCAGCAATTGTTGATGTAATGGGATGAGATGTTCCCTCTCCTTCTACATCGACAACAACCTCCCCTTCTTGTTCTTCAAGTATATCTTGAGTAAGCACCATTGGATTTTGTTCCTCTCTAGAAGTAGGAGGAAGGAATTCTAGCTACTCCTTTGGAGAAAATTTCCTTTTACTCCTTTGATATCCTTGGGTAGCCTTCTTCTTCTTTCAAGTTTGAGCTATTGACTCCTTTGTCCTCAATAGCACCCATTGAATTCTTTTGTCCAAGACCAGTCTAAAAATTTGTTTTATTTCAATGGTTTCTTCCTCATTCCAGTTCATTGGGTCTAAGTTCTTAGTTGCTATATTCTCAACTTCACGGGCAGGATCCAAGATCACTCCATCATCCATCAATGTGTCAAGAATGTCTTCTTTCACTTTGAATTCAATAATCAAAGGTAGTGGCAACGTTTCTCAGTTCATTTTCCTCAAGTCATAATCATCTTGAAGGTCTACCCAAAAATTCTCCAAAATATTGAAGTGCTTCTCTTAAACTATAGGAAGTAAATCCTACATCTTATGCTTTGGATCAAAATGCTTCCTTGCAGTATATAATCCCAACTTTAGTTTGACTAACTCATCATTAATCACTTTGGCTACCACATTATGTGCATAGATATATTCACCTAACTTCAACACAAATTTAGGGCAGCCTACCTTATGCTTGTTGCCAAACCCTAGATTAACACCTATTTCTTGATAAATAAATTCCATGAGTACAATTTTGTTATTGCAACACATGGGCAATAAGTGAGGGTGCTCATCAAATCGATACAACTAGAAGTATGTAAACTTGGGGTATTGAATATACCAACTTCCCCATTCAACAATAAAGCCCATAGCATCCCTAGTCAATCTAAATCCTACATCCTCAATCAATTGATTAATGATAACATAAAGAAATGCATCATTTACCCTTCTAAAGTGCAACTCTGAGATCTACAAGGTAAGTTGATCATAATGATCCCAGACCCTCTTTTCATGAGGAGCTTCTCCCAAGAATCTAACTATATTTAAACTAGTAAAGAGACCTCTCCTTCTTGCAAAATACACAACATAGGATGGCGGTCGATTTCAAAAAAGGATATAAAAGTCTTGGAAAATCCTAACCTGGGAATTGGACATTCCAGCAGGTGACTAACATCTTCTTATGGTTGTCCATTTACTTTTTCAAACTAGGCAACATATACTTGAAATGGAGTGGCATTGTATGTGCACTAAAAACCAGTTTTAGTCACAATTTACCAGAAATAAATGCTTGGAAGGAATTCTACTTATGCTGCAGGAATGTAATGTAAAGTCTTCTTAACTTAAGCATAACTTAATCAAAACAGAAATCATGACAACTATTACTAAGAAACAAACTATGAACTGGCCTTATGCTGTAGGAACAAACATAAGGATGGATTCCCGATGCTACAGGAACAATATAAAACTGAGTTTGCATTGAAACCTTCAAGAATGAAATCTAACTTAGAATCAATAGGAGATAAATAATTAACTACAAATACTCACTAAGTGGGCCCCCTTAGCAAGCATCAACTAGTTTATGCAAGAATTGAACTCAAAACTTCATCAGCTTTTATTCATAAACTTGGAATCATATACATTGATTGTTCTGCTTGTAAGAAAACTAACATAAAACAATTTTTCTCATTATAATACTAGCTTTAACACACTCTGCTGCTCACTCACGTAGGAGGAACACTTATTTATATTAGAAAAGTAACTAACTATCAAACTCTAATAGAGAAAGACGTGGACATAAATGCATCCTGAAACCGAGGAATGGACTTCTCATAAATGAAGGCATATCTGTTCAATACGATTCAGAGAGAATTTAGTATTCCACTCTTCCTAGATTAATGATCATTTAGATTTCCTCCCAATGACCCAGTCAGAGAATCTTTTCTGGAACAACTTCCTCGATGTCATGCTAGAAATGGACTTTACTGTAGGACCGAGATCTATTGTGCTTTGACTTGTTCATGCTTCCTTCAACAACTTGCAATGCACATGGCAACATAAGTGAAAGAAAGCACACGTGGAAAATAACACAATACACATTCTTTAATCACATATTAAACCCATTTCATTATCCAAAAACCACATGCATTATATCAGTCATTCGAGAGGTCAAACAGGGCAATTAATATTGACACATATAGAGATGTTAAGCTACAGGAATATAGGAATGTGTTGCTATAGGATACTACCCAATTTTAGATAAAAATCCTTTAATCAAAGGGTTAAAACAACCATCAGCAATAAGAGTAAGCGTATTAAAAATACATCATAATATTCAAATTATGAGCATATTTCAAGCTCATCATTTTCCCCCCACTTATCCTAATGATGGTCCTCCAGCATTAAGCTTTCTAGTTTTTTCTCTGAAATTAGTAGTAGTATGGCCATGTAATGAAGTTATGAATTTGTAGTAGAAACCTCTGAAACTTTGCTATCTCTCATACCTACGGGTTTCTGCATCCTCATTAACATCTGTAGCCCAATAAGGGTAAAGTGGCTACATCAAAACTTGAGGTCAAAATTTTAATGGTAACCATAACTCAAACCTTCTCTAAAGACCAAGCCGCATATACTTCTTTGTCCTTTTGATGGATTCCTTAAAGTTCAGAGGGCTATGAGGCTCATATTTCCTTAGACCAATAGTTAGTTTTTCCCATCTTGTTTCAATTTTGGAAGATGAAAGCTTCAAAAATAGATATGTTTGGTCTTTGAACTCATCATACACCTACTTCCTAATATCAAATATTTTCATTATTTCTATCTGATCATTGAATCCATACACAATAGTAAGCCAAGTTCTCATAATTGTGTGGGGAGCTGAACTTTCAGGACGTAGTGGAATAGGTTCATTCCTTTCAGCCTCTTCATAAGATTCTAATTGTCTTCCATAGTTAGTTTCATTTGATGCCCAAGACATGAGTGACCTCAAATGAATTTCACCAATGTAGAGAAGCAGATTCCACTCTATTTCAGAGGGAATCAGAAAAACATGCAAATAAAACTCACATAAAGAATTTTTCAGCCAACTGGGTGCTACTTGATATGCATCATAAAATTCCTTAGCTGTGTGAATGATAGGGTCTAAATTTCTTGAAATTCTCATCAATTGGAACCAAAGAAATTGCTCTTTAAGGAACATAGCATATACCCTAGGTGGTGGTCTACATTCCATAATTTTACCAGTTATCTTCACCATTTCATCCATTTTCTCTTTCATTTCTTGAATTTCCTATTTTTGTCTTTCAATTTCCTTTTTTAATTTTTTCTTTTCTTCTTCCCAAAGACTTTGTTGAATTTCAATTCTAGCTAAATGGCAGAAACTCAAAGTTTGAAATGTAACAGGCCTCCATGTAGTCCTAAGATATTCCAAATATTCAATCAACAATGTCCTTTTATAAACAACCAATGCTCGACAAGTTTTAGGGGGTAAAGGGGTTTCATTGGACACTTCAGATTGTTCAAGTTGTTCTTCCTCTTGCTACAAGATGGACTCCTATTGCTGCTCAGGAGGAGATTGTGTTTCTTCTTAAACTTTCCTAACTACTTCAGCCAAGTCATCAAGACTTGGCATTCCCCTTTCATTACCACTACCATGTTGTGCTTCCTCAACTTCCACTGTCTCAGTTTGCACTTCCCCAGAAATAACAGGTGGACTTTATGGAACATTCTCAGATACATTCTGAGAAAAATCATGACTGAATTCTTCAGATTCCTCAGAAATTACTATAATTTCAGGTTGAATAGATGTTGAGGTAACTTTACGTTGTTTCCTTGATGAAACTCTTTTTAGCAATGTTTCTAAAGTAACAGCTACAGGAGACACTTTCGTGGCTTTCCTCTTTCTAACCTGCCTAGAGGATTCAGACTCAGTAGGAGAAGATGATAGTGAAACTGCAGTGGCAACAGGCGTTGCTATAGGAGAAATTGCTATAGGGGAAGATGCTATAGGAAAAAGTGGAGTAGAACGTTTTTGTTTTTTAACACGAGGGTCAGATTTTGGGGTTTGTTCTGCCCTAGATGACTCTCCTACTTTTGTTTTCCCTTTTCCTTTTCTACCAACAGACCTAGTTTGTACTTGGGTAGAGGGGTCTTGTGTGGAGGCTACAGGACTAAGTGTTGCAGGACCAGATGATTCTTGCTCTACTTCCCTACTTGTAGATTCTACTCTCTTTTTCTTTTTCTTGTGCTATGCAGGGAGTGCTTTAGGAGGCTCTGGAGGTTGCAGACCCTTCTGGGTAACAAATTCTTGCCAAGAAAGAGGTGATACATCCCTCAGGGAATGCTTGATCAAGAATTTAATGAGGGAAAGATGGGCGATAGATTTGTCCCTACCCCTCTGGGTTTCATGGGCACAATGTTTCAAAAGTTTTAATAAAAAATTTGGAACATTGATAGCTAAATTGTGCCTCATATGACTCAATAGTTTAAAATGATAGGAATGCAAATAGGAAAAGCGTCCCTCACATTTCAAGTACCTGATTATGAAGGTGGCATATTCTGAGTATGGAGGAGGTAGTGACAGTCGTTTGCATCCTTGTTTGGAAACCTCCAAGAGTCCATTTGTTGGTATTGTGAATTCTACCCTAGTAGAGACAACATCTCTCCCTGAAGGAAAATTTTCTCCTATCACCGAAAGCCTAGTTACTTCTGTAATCTGCTCTTCTGTAACGGCTACTGTCAAACCCCACACTATAGCTTCTCCCTCTGAAAGAGTTCTCAAAAACTCACCTACAACTTCCTCATTATAGGAATCTATCCTCAGAAAATAATTTAGCCAACTGCAATTGTTGAATGCCTGATTTGCTTAAGGATTTTGCGTCAAGGGTTCATGAGTTGTAGGCACATGCCTTACTAATTGGCCACCCATAATCACAAATTATCCCTACTGAGATTCCTAAAACTCAAACTTCTTCTAAAATTTTTGAAAAACTTCTTCTGCCCTGCTTCTTTCTGCCCTACCGTCACTTTTCTTTACTTTTCCAAGAATGACACAAAGGATAATTGCATGAAATAATTGTTAAAAAGTACTCAAATCAAACAGTTAATTGTTGTTTAGGATGAAAGAACACAGTCATATTTCATAAGTACAAGAAAATAAAATCATTTGTAACAATGACATAAGAAAAATTTAAAATGGATTATCCACACCCCCTACTAAAAATTTGGCATGTGTCCACACATGTGTGAAAGGATAGGCCAAGAACATGCAATGATGATTGGTATTTACATAGCAATTAATGAATAAATGAAATAAATAAATGATGTGAAAATAAAAGATATCGCGTACCTTGTAATAAGTGCTGATACATGTTGGGAAAGATCACAACTCAGCATGAAATGATGGCTGGAATTGAAACCATAAATGAGGGCAGTACGGTAGGATGGATGACATGGATGGGTGACATGGAAAAATAGGGAATGAATGGTGGTGATTGATGAAAAATGGAGAAACTGGCTTCCTTAAAAAGGAAACCTTTATTATAGGCATGCAACGTAGAATTTTAAAGAGATGTTGCAGGAGAAAGGCCGAAGCCTTTTGCTATAGGAAGATTAGTGGCCACATCCAAAACAAACTGCTTCATAGATTCTTCTTTGGACACTGGCTTATGATACAACTTAAGACGGTGTCCATTAACTAGTAGCTTGAATCAGACAAGATCTATTGTAGCTAACTAAACTGAACCATTATCAAACACATTTTCTATTTCATAAGGAACAAGCCATCTTGTGGTGAGTTTACCTTGATTTTCCTTGTACCTAGAGTCATAGAGCAGCGCCCAATCACTGGCAGAGAATTGCTTAATTCTGATATGGTGGTCATGCCATTTTTTTCTTTGCTCCTGGATAGCTTCAGTATGATGCAGGGAAGCTTTACTTATTTCATCCAATGCATTCAGCTACAGGAGGCATTCTTTTTGGGCTTCTAAAATATCAATGTTAAGTTGGAGAGCAATCATTAAGGTCTTAGCTCAAACTCTATTGGAAACATGGTAGTTTTTCCATAGAGTAATTTAAAAGGAGTGAACCTTGTAGTTGTTTTCCATGTTGTCCTATAGGCCCAGACTGCTTTAGGAAGGCAACTACTCCAATCCTTCCTGTGTAATTGTACTATTTAGTAAGGATTGCCTCAATTTCTTTGTTGGTAACCTCTGCCTAACCATTGGCTTGAGGGTGATTGGGGCTAGACTTTTTGTGTCTGGTCTTGTAATCATTCATCAATGCAATGATTATGTTTGATGTAAACTGAGCTCCTTGATTAGTTCACAAGTTCCCTTGGGACTCCAAACCAAGTAAAAATCTGCTCATACAGGAACTCAACAACGTTATTGTCATGGGCATGTGTCATTGCTTTCACTTCCACCCACTTGGTTACATAATCAGTGCAAACTAAAATGTATGAATTCCCATTCGATGGAGGATCAATAGGGCCAACAAAATCCATGCCCCACTTTTCAAAGGGATTGACTACCACTTGAGGATATAGGGGCATTTCATCATACTTTGTTGGTCTCCCCATGCATTGGCATCTGTCACATTTTTTGGTGTAGGCTACAACATCTTTGTGGAGTGTAGGCCAATAGTATCCTATAGCAAACACTTTTATAGATGTTCTCTTATCTGTAAAGTGCCCACCACATGGTTCATCATGATAGGCATGCAAAATTTCATAGGTCTCATCTTCCCTAACACACCTTCTCATGACTTGGTCAAGTCCTATGTAAAATAAACAGCCTGCAATCCATGAAAAGTTAAAACTTTTCTCTACCAACAATTGCCTTTCCTTTGGTTAGAAGTGGGTTGGGATCTTGTTGGCTGCTAAATAATTTTCAATATTTGCATACCATGGAGTTTGAGTAGCAATAGAAAATAGATATTCATTGAGAAAGCTATCATCAATTGCCTCAGGGGTGGCAGACCTGTAGTTGTTTGAAGTCTTGACAAGAAATCAGCCACTACATTCTAGCTTGGCTTATCAATAATTGTGATATCAAATTCCTACAAAAATAGGAGCCATATTGCTAATCTGTCAAATATGGCAGGCTTATTCATGAGGTACCTTATTGCTGCATGATCTGTATGGACAAATATTTGGTAACCAATGGTCCATAATGTCAAAACTTGTTCAAGGCATACATAACTGCTAGCAATTCTTTCTCTGTGACTGTATAGTTTAATTTAGGGCTTTGAAGGTTTTTGTTAATGAAATATATAGCATGCTCTATGGAATTCTATTTTTGTCCTAAAATTGCCCCTATGGCATAATCAGAAGCATATGTGTGTATATGAAAGGGAAAACTCCACTTCAGTCCTTGAAGAATAGGTGCCTGAGTAAGTTCTTAAGTTGCAGGAAAAATTTGTCATAGGCCTCAATCTAGTTAAATTTAGAATCCTTAGTCAATAAGGCATATAACAGACTGGCTATTTTGCTGAAATCTTTGATAAATCTTCTATAATATCCAGCATGCCCTAGGAAGCTTCTAACATCCTTTTGTTTCATAGGTGTTTACAAAGTTAGAATGACTTCTATTTTTGTAGGATCAACTTGAATTCCTACTTGAGAGATATGATGGCCTAAAACAATTCCCTCTTGCATCATCATAAAGCACTTCTCACTATTCAAAGACAAATTTTGCTCCTTACATATTTTCAACACTTTCTCCAAATTTGTTAATGCTTCTTCATAAGTAACTCCATAAGTGGTGAAGTCATCCATGTAGAACTCCATAGAATCATGATAAATGTCAGCAAAAATATTGATCACTGCCCTGATAAAGTAGGAAAAAGTGCCCCATGGACTGGTAAAAGTTTTTTTGTCTTGATCCTTAGGGGAAATTCTAATTTCATTATACGCACTATATCTATCCAAAAAGGAGAAATACCTTTAACCAGACAATGAGTCTAGCACTTGATCAACAAATGGTAGTGGAAAGTGATCATTTTTAGTTGTTGTGTTTAACTCCCTCTAGTCTACACAAACTCTCCATTTTCCACATTTTTTAGGAACAATCACCAATGGAGATACCCATTGACTGTCTGAAATGGGGTAGATAAAACTAGCATCAAGCAATTTTTGGAGCTCTTTTTAACTATTTTCCTGAGTGTTGGGTTTATCCTTCTTTAAGGCTACCTAATAGGTGAATAGTCTTCCTTAATGTAGAACCTATGAGTATAGAGTTGAGGATCTATTCCCTTCATATCCCCATAGTCTCATGCAAAAGCTCTATGTTGATCTTATAGCATTGTGACTAGGGTAGTTTGTTGAGATTGAGGGAGCTTATTATTAATATTTAGACAGTGGCCTAGAGACACTTCTACTTGCTTGGTAAGATCATTCATGGAGCTTGCTAATAAAGGTGGTGTATGTATTTTGTGTGGAAGCAAATTGTGATAAACTGTAGGAAGTTTAGGTGGCAGGCTCTCAGAATTCAGTTGCTGCAGGAAACACTGTTGAAGATAGCTCTCTGGAACAGATGGGCTACTCATATCAGAGTTGGACTACAAAATGTGTAAAAGCAGGCCATCCTCACTCTAAAGCTGGGAAAATGGATTACTTTGCAACATCATTAGCTGAGCCAATGAATTGACTTCTTTAGTTTCTTCTCCTAAATCTGGCCAAATTGGTTGAGACAAGTCTGGTTGAGGTTGGGCAGGTGGGTATAAAGCCAATTTATTTCTTGACTGACCATCAGAAATTGTCATGTCTCCTAAACGAAATCCTATAAAAGCATCATATGTGGCTAACCATGGTCTACCTAGGATGATAGGATATCCTCCCAAAGTTTCCTTAGTGGACAATATGATGAAATCTATTGGGTGTTCCTAAAACTCAAGGATGACAATGACATCTTCTACCACTCCATCAGGTGTTATTGTGGAACTGTTAGCAAGCTGTAGGATGGTAGGTGTAGACCAAATGGTTAGGATATTCAAATACTCCATAGTATGCTTGGTCATTACATTGATGGCTGCACCAAGGTCAATCAAAACATTCTTTACTATTTGGCCATTAATATTTATTTTTACCACAGGACTCCCAGGGTCAGTATATTTTGGAATGACTACCTTCCCTAACATAATATATTCCAACTGTCCTAGAACATGCATAGTTTGGGGATCCTTTTTTCTTTCTTCCTAGTTTCTTTAAATAGGCCTCCTTAATGGCTTTTCCATAAATTGGGACATCTTTAATGGCTTGAAAAAAGGGAATTTGAATGTGTACATTCTTCAGCAGATCCAAAATATCAAAAGTAGGCTCTTCCATAGACTTCGATGTAGTAATTTGCAATCTCTGAGGAAAAGATAGTTTGGCCTAATGCTGCAGGATAGGCTCCTTAGAGACAATATCTGATACAGATATATGTTCTGTAGGATCAGTAGGTTGTTCAAAGGCAGAGTCTAGAATCTCTGTAACTATAGGTGGCTGTGGAGGAGGGAGAGTGTTTCTAGACCTGAGATGGATATCATTAATATTCAGGGCATAAGCTACATACTGATTGACTTCTACAAAATACATAGGTTGTTGTTGCTACTACTGCTTATTATTAGGATTTGGAAATGGTTGAGCAAGCATAGGCATTTGTTTTGGAGGGCTAGTATTTGTTGCAGGTGTTGCAAGAGGTGGCATGGGGGTCAGAGGTTGTCACTGTGGAAGCTGCAAAGATCTAGGGGATTGGATCTGCTATTGCTAAGAACCTCCATCGAGGATTCTGCTATGAATTACCTTAGGGTGGAGTCCATTGTACTTGTCATTGTTGCCAACCTCCTTGAGGAGATTCCCATTGAGGACTCTAATAGTTAGGCCAGTGTGGTTGAGAAGTATTCCAAGGTGGTGATGGGTCATATGTAGGTTGTCATTGGTTATTGTAATTAGAATAAGGATTACCAAAATTCAAAGGTTCTTAAGGCATACCTTCTCTTTGAGCCCATGGTCACCTTTATGCAATGAAGAATACTTGGTCATCATCACCCTCTACTATCTTAAATCCAGTAGGTAATTGCTTAGCCTCTAGGTTAGCCACCATCTTGCATCTACAGTTATGTTTCTTCTGTCTACAATGTGGACAAAACTCAGTGAAGATTGCTTCAACTTCCTCATTTTTCTTCCGAGCTTGCATAGTATCCAACTGTGTAACCATGTTGTTTATGACATCCTACTTGAAATCAAACAGTAAATGTGTGATCTCCATCCATGAAACTTCATTAGTAGAAGAATTTCCCACTGTGGCTTGATGACTTCTACCCTTCTTAACAATTGTTTGACAGTAGTTGCAACATATTTTCTTGATATCATCCCAAGGAATTTGGGTTATATCTCCTCCTCCCATCAGATCCAGGGCATCTTTACAAGTGTCATTGATTCCCCTTAGAAAAAGTAGTTTTTGACATTCTTCATTGAGAGTATGGTCTGAATTCTTTTTCAAGGAAAACAAGAATCTTGAGATATAGTCTTCCAGGTTTTCATCCTCCTTTTGTTGAATTCTAAATATATCATCACCCTTACTACCACTTTTACAATATTCCTTGTTTTTCTCAAGAAATTTTGTTTGCAGAGCTTCCCAACTATCAACAACACCCCTTCCCAAACTCATAAACCATCTAAGAGCTCCCTCTTTCAAAGTAGTAGGAAACAACTTCAACCTATGAGCATCTGAAGTGTAATCATAGCTATGACAAAGGATGTCAAACTCAAACAAGAAAGTGTCTGGGTCCTCTGTAACTAGTCCATAGAACTTGGGAAGTAATGAAGAAGGGATATTTTTAAGGCTGTCATTATCTTGCTGAGCAATGATGGGGAATTCAAAAGTAGGAGGTCGATTAGGTGGATTACGTGCCATATTTGTTTGTTGGAGTATGAAATAAAATCAATTTTCTTTAGGTTCTTTATCAGGTGGGTCAAATGGCAATTCAACAAGTAGGTTTTCAGCAAATAGATTGATATCTTGGTCTCCTCCTTCCCCAAATAGAGTATAAGTTGGTTTAGAATTGTTATCAATGAATGGAAAGTTAGGGAGGAATCTTCCTAGAGCATCTTTTCTTCTATGCATGTAATAAAATTAACTATAAATTGAAGGAATTTGAAAATTCTTGAATAAACACAATAAACTACTACTAACAATGACTATAACAAGTTCTTAGCTTGACACAATCCCCAAAAATGGTGCCAAAAATAGTCGATTCCACAAAAGTATATAAAAGTCATGGAAAATCCTAACCTAGGAATTGGACATTCCAGCAGGTGACTAACATCTTCTTATGGTCATTAATTTACTTTGTCAAACGAGGGAACGTATACTTGAAATGGAGTGGCACTATATGTGCACTAAGAACTAGTTTTAGTCACAATTTACCAGAAATAAATGCTTGGAAGGAATTCTACTTATGCTGCAGGAATGTAATGTAAAGTCTTCCTAACTTAAGCATAACTTAATCAAAGCATAAATCATAACAACTATTACTAAGAAACAAACTATGAACTAGCCTTATGCTGCAGGAACAAACACAGGGATGTATTCTTGATGCTGCAGGAACAATATAAGACTGAGTTTGCACTGAAACCTTCAAGAATGAAATCTAACTTATTATCAACAGGAGATAAATAACTAACTGCAGATACTCACTAAGTGGCCCCCCTTAGCAAGAATCAACTAGTTTATGCAAGAATTGAACTCAAAACTTCATCAACTTTTATTCATAAACTTGGAATCATATACATTGATTGTTCTGCTTGTAAGAAAACTAACACAAAACATTGTTTCTCATTATAATACTAACTTTAACACAATCTGTTGCTCACTCACGCAAGAGGAACACTTGTTTATATTAGAAAAGCAACTAACTACCTAACTCTAATAGAGAAAGATGAGGACATAAATGCATCCTTAAATCGAGGAACAAACTTCTCATAAATGAAGGCATATCTATTCAACACGATTCGAAGAAAATTTAGTATTCCACTCTTCCTAGATTAATGATCATTTAGATTTCCTCCCAACAACTCGATCAAAGAGTCCTTGCTGGAACAACTGCCTCAATGTCGTGTTGGAAATGGACTTTACTACAGGGTCGAGATTTGTTGCGCTTTGACTCGTTCATGCTTCCTTCAACAACCTATGATGCACATGGCAACAGAAGTGAAAGAAAGCACACGTGGAAAATAACATGATGCACATTCATTAATCACATATTAAATCCATTTCATTATCCAAAAACCACATGCATTATATCAGTCATTCGAGAGGTCAAATAGGCAATTAATATAGACACATAGAGATGTTAAGCTATAGGAATATAGGAATGTGTTGCTACAGGATACTACCCAATTTTAGATAAAAATCCTTTAATCAAAGAGTTAAAAAACCATCAGCAATAAGAGTAAGGATATTAAAAATACATCATAATATTCAAATTATGAGCATATTTCGAGCTCATCAGATGCCATAAAGAATGTCTTGGTCTCCCTCACTTTCGTCATCTGAGTATGTAAGGCCTTTGATATGATCATAGACCATTAAAACTATTGACTACTATCCAAAATAGTGTGAATCAATGGAAACAACCATTCTTTAAAGCATGCAGCATACCTCTTCCCAATGACCCTTGATAGCATCATGATTATATCCCCAACTTCCTGAGTCAAATCCAATCTCTTGGGTTTATCAGAGAGTTTGTGTAGGGATTTATTTTTAGTCCTCACCCACTTTTTGTTCATATGTAGGGTATGTGTAGGATCATTATGGAAAAGTAGGCCCTTAAGTAGCAAAAATCTCAAAAAAATTAGAGTTAGGCAACTTGACGTAAAAATTTGAATAAGTTATCTATATCATTTCAAAAATATGTAAGAATAGAATCTATAGAAAATTGTTCAATGTAGTTTCTAAACTACTAGGTTTGTTTAAAAAAAATAAAAATCTATTTGGTGAAAATTTTAAATTTCAATGTAGTGGTACTTAAATTTTAGGGAAAAAATAAGAGGTGCATGTCTGTCTGACCACCCTAACCACAATAAAATGATGATATTTTTTTATAAAATTTTAGATATGAGTAGATTTTTTTCCAAGTAAATAATTAACTTTGATTTTTTTACAACTTTTTTAAAAATATAAAAAACTCGTATCTCTAACCACCTTAACTTGGTCAAAAATTCATGAAATTCAATTTTTATTTTTTGATACTATAGTATGCGAAACATAGAATGTGACGCATGTTTTGGATTCAAACATTGTGATACCATTTGTAAGCTATAGATTTTTTTCAATCAACCTATCAATCAGGACTTTAGTCATAATTTGAATATAAATTGAATAATAATTACTTATTAAATTCAAAGTAAAGCATAATTTATATCGATGGAAAGCTGAGAATCTCCTTTAAAAACCCTTTTTCGTTCCATCAAATTTGGGTAAAAAAATAGTCATTAGCCACATACCCATCATATTGTAACTTTTTGGCCCATCATGATCCTGCACATACCATGTAATATGTTTTCCTCTTTTTTCTCATTGTACACAACCAATGCTTTAGACTCATTCAAATACCTTGGATTCTAAGGTGCAGGCCTGTTAAATGTGAATTGTATCATCTAGGGAGTCTAATCAATTATGGCATTCCCTTGTGAATCCATGAACTTCCTAGTAGCTTGATTGTATGCTCCTAATATAGTTAAAATTAACTCTCAACACTATACTAATAGAGGGAAGACAACCACATGTTCCTAACCAGATTGTTTGATCCTCAATGTTCTTCCTGTGACTACCTCTACAAAGATTTCATCCAATATTTCTTGAAAGTTGAACTACCCCAAGTTGGTATCAGTGATTTCTTGTAGGTCTGACTCCACCTTGCTTGTAGTAGGTGTTGGACCCCTATTCTTATACCTTAATGTATAAGGTAAATTCTCAAGCTTAATCTTTTTTGGCTTTCCCCCTTGTTTGGAGCTTTCTGTTGGTTAGCTCCTTTGAGAGGCTTCATCCGATATTCCTGACATTTTCTACTCCTGCAAAAAGAACCCAACATTAGATCCTTAAAAGCATGAAGGTCATCACACCTAACCGTACCTCTTATACTCTTCCCCTTCCTTCCTTGTACTTAACCAAACTTTATATTTATCAGCTCGGCAAAGCTGAAGAAGAATCAAAAACAGGCTGACATTCAACACTAGCAGGATCAAAACTGGGAACTGAACGAACTCAGAACCAAAATTGGGATAGGAACAAAACAAAGAATTAACCAAAAGTTTCAATCTTGAATGCCACCCTGGTTCCACTTCTGCCAAAGAACAAAGGAAAAACTTGAATTAACACCAACCAACCAACATGACCAAAAGGTTGGAGTTGGAAGTGAAACAAAACCAAAACTTGAAATTAACCAAAAGTTCCAAGTTAAGTCCCCATTTTGAACATGATTCTGGTGAAGAACAAAGAGACCATAAAACTAAAATCAATCATTGAGTGAGGACAAAATCATTTCAAGATCTGAACTCGAATGAAGGTAAACATTTCAAGAACACATTCAAACCCGAACCCGATTCCACCATTCAAACATCAAAATCTAATAATTAACACATGTGCTTAAATCAAATTAAATCCTAGGGCTTTGTTTAGAATGACATCATGACAATCCTTCAACTGAGGATTAATAAGACCAAACTCAAAAACCTTAAAACACAATATTGCAATGGTCTACCCTACAAACCCTAATTTTTATGACACATCGATTTACCAAAATTAGGACATCAAAACCCACAATTAACCATTAAATCAATGTGAAACGTAACTTATAAGGATTATAAATAGATTAGATCACTTTAAAAGCCCTAAAATCCCTCTAAATAAAAACCCTAAACAAGAACTAGGGCATGACAAAAATAAACAACCACTGAACATGAAAATGATAATGAGAAAAAGAAAAACAACCCAAAAAAGTCAACAAAACAAACAAAAACAAACAGAAAAATAATAGGAACAACAAAGAAACAAAAAAAAAAACAAAACCAACAATGATTCGTGAAAGGGAACTTCACGAACATGCAAAAAAAACATGCAAACAACAAAGAAAGAAAACATGAACAAAAAAAGAAGGAAAATGACGTGCCTACCTTAAATGCACCAGAAAAGGATGAAATTTGAAACCAAATTGCTCCCTGACATGCACCCACAATCAAAACCCGTATTTCTCAAATTATCTATAGCTCAAAGTCATGGAAGACACTTCAAAATAATCTTATGAACAATAATAAACCTAATTAAAGCTTTTAAAACCTATTCCACACATGTAAGAGAAGTGACAATTAATGCCATTAATGTGGTTCGTTAGGTGGAGTGAAAGTCATAAATGCACATTCAACCTACTCATAAACTCAAGGTAGGGAGGATGCAGATCTAGAATCAAACAAAGGCATGGAACTCCCAACAAGTTTCGTATCCTATTCTGACTCCGATTTTGGTCCTACAACAAAAGAAAAACAACACAACAAAGAGAAGTGAGGAGCAGAGCTAGAACCAGATCAAAATCTGAAACTTGAACCAAGTTCCAAACTTCATCCCAATTCTAATCCTGCTTCCATGAAAAATAGGATTGAACTAGAAACTGAAATTGGATGAGACACAATGGGAGTAGAATCAAAATAAAACCCAAACTAGTAACTTTCACCAAGTTTCAAATCCAGTTTCCATCCTGGCTACACTTCTAAAAACAAACAAGAAAGGAAAACTAATAAAGACCACAGGGAGGAAACCAACCCCGAAATCAAGCAAAAACACAACCACAAAAAGAGACAACAAATGGTGAAATCGGAACCAGAACGAGAACCAACCTAAGAACTTTATACAAGTTTCCAACTTTGGTCTCATCTCGCATTCCAAACCCGCTACAACAACAAATGAAGGCCTTAAGAGGGGGACAAAAAAATCCTAAGGCCAAAACCAAAACACCAAGGAACAAACAAAAAACAAGGGGGGCCTATTTTATCCAAAAATAAAAATGGGATGGTTATGCAAGGCATAAAAATTTGTGACTTGGATTGGAAAATGGTTTACCCATTTTCAAGATGCTGAAGAATTTAGTCACCTAGAACTTCTAGTTTATGAACAGTACAATTCAAGTTAGATTAGTTTTAATAATCAAGGTTGAGCTAGAATCTCATATTTAAATCAACACTTACTACTCTTGAATCTATGTGTGTGCATTTATGGTGCATCCCTTTTACAAAATTTTCCTCACCTCTTAATGTTCAACTATACCCAATATTTGAACTACATAAGTTGAATCCCTTTAACTATTGTGCAATGATATCCTGGGCATTGCTCCGCTTCTAGTCAAGCATCCATAGCTCCAATGGAGATACCTCTAGTTCTCTCACAACATCGCTCTACTGCCAGCTCAGCGTCCATAGCCTCGGTAGAGATACTGTAATCACCCATTTAATATTGAGTTTTCCTTTTTTTGATGGTTATCTTTTATTTTAAACTTCTTTTGCAATGTTATTTTATACATTTTCTCTAAATATATTAGACATGAAATGATCTAAATTAGGTTGAGAACTACTATGGACCTCATAACAGTATTGGGGAAATCAGATTTTTCACTCTAATCTTGAGACATAGCCACTCTGAGACAAATATACCTTCATAAAAGTGAATATTACTATCTATTTGTGACAAATTCAATTATAGTTCATGAAAATTCCTTACAATCCATCCTATTCTTAATAACTTTTCAAAACCCTCATTGAAAATGACCATAATACTTTAGTTAAGAATGAAATATTTCAACAAAAAACCTGAAAAAACCTAAACCAACTTCTCTCTTGGTATCCATAGTATACTTCAAATAACAACCCCTTCCTTCATGAATGAAGAAAATGAAGGTCCCCATAAACAAGGAAAAAACAACAAAACCAAACAAAAAAAAACAACAGAAAAGAAAAGAAAACAAACACACAAACAACAAACCCAAACAAACTAAAAAACTAACTAATTACATATATATACAATTCATCAAAATACCATACCTTTACAACCCAAAATAATGCTTAAGAAACTAACCATTGACAAGCAATGGAACATGTTCTCCTGCTAAAGTACTCAAGCAAAAGGAATTCTCACCTAGAATCTCAGCAATTTGATAGGGACCTAACCAAAGTCTATTAAAATTTTGGTGGTCACCCTTCTTTTCATTAGCCTTATCCCATAGTAACACAAGATCTGAAATCCTGAAATCTTTGACCTAGGCTCTTTTGTCAAAACAATGTTTGACAACAACCTGATGTTTAAAGAACTGCTGCAAAGCAACATCTCTCTACTCTTCCAATTTCAATGAGCTAGATAACATCATTTCAATCCTATCATCACCAGAATAAAACTCTTGCATAAATTTCAGGATAGGTATTTACAAGTGAATAGGAAAAATGAGTTCTTGACCATAAACTAGCTTAAAAGGTGAAGTTTTCAAAATAGCTTTAATCCTAGTCCTATCTGCCCATAAGGCAAACCTCAACTGGGTATGCCAATCTATGGGATTGCTCTCTAACAAATTCTTAATTACCTAAAGTAAATTTTTATTGGTAGAATCTACTACCCCATTTCCTCATGGATAATAATTTGAAGAATATTTCAAAACAATCTTATGTTCATAAGCCCATGAAATAAATTCAGCAAAAGAGAAAGCAGGGCCATTATAACATACTAGTGTGAAAGGTACTCCAAACCTTGTAGTGATGCACTCAGTAAGGAATTTGATAACTACCTGCATGGTACTATTTTTTCAAGATATAGCCTTCATCCATCTTGTATAGTAATTAGTGGTATTCAATATGAATTTATGCCCTATAGAAGAATTTGGGTTAATAACCCCAACAAAGTCAAGTGCCCATTGGGAAAATGGCCTCACCTCATAAACTGGTTGCAATGTCATGGCTGAATTGTGTTCCCTTGATGTTGAGGTTTGACATGTGTGACATGTACTTACATATTGGTGGGTGTCATGAAACACATATGGGAAATAATAGCCAGATCTAAGGATCGGATGTGCCAAAGAGTCTACAGAACCATGACCAGTGTCATGCTTGCCATGGAATTCAACAATAGCATGCTTTGCTTCTTGTTGAACTAAGCAATGCAGATATACTTCTTCAAAATTCCTTTTGTACAATGATCCTCCTTTGAGCATGTAATGAGAAATTTTCATCCTCAATTCTCTCTTATGAGTCATGTTCATCCCATTAGGGCACCTATTATTGAGAAAAAATTAGATGATGTCAACATACCAAGGATCATTAGTAAATGAATGCATTGTATATTGCTGACAAGTGATGTTCTTGTCAACATCTACCATGGCTTTAGAAAATCCCTAACCTTGAACTAGTCTCATGGGGTGTATCTCCAAATAAAACTCCTAAAAAATAGCCATCCATTTTCTTCTCCACTCTCCCAGCTCACTCTGCATAAGTAAAGACTTCATAGTAGCATCTGGAACCACAACAATGACCTGGCTATGAAGGATGTAATGTCTAAATTTCTTAATAGCTTGTAGCAATGCAAAATCCTACTTTTCAATGGGTAGGTACCTAACTTCAACATTTTTAAATGCAGAGCTCATGAAAGCAATTGGCCTTTCATCTCCTTCATCTTTTTGTTGCTTCAAGACAGTTTCACATGAGTGCTCAAAAGGAAAAGAATAAATATAAAAAGGTTTCACATAATCAGGACTAGTGAGGACTGGTGCTTTTGAAATTGACTACTTAATTTGAGAAAAAGAAGATTTTTCCTCACTACTCCATTCTATCTTAGCATCCTTCTTCATCATCTTGTTCAAAGGATTAACAATTTCCACAAACCTAGTAATAAACTTCCTCACAAATTTCATCTTCCCAAAGAAAGATCTCATCTCCTTCTTGCTCCCTAGCATAGTTAGTTTCAAAATATACTCAACTCAATTAGGGCCAATGGAAATTCCACTTTCTAAAATTATATTTCCTAAAAGCTTCCCTTCAGAAACTCCAAATACACACTTTTTTAGAATTAAACCCCATAACTTATATCAAGTTGCCTTCTCCAAAGGAAAATTACTTGTGTGGATGGAGAATTCCAGCTTCAAGGATGCTCAAGTAATCGGAGTTAGACATGAAATTCTCTACATGCTTTGTACACGTCCACTATAGGAATTAGTTCATGATTCTTCAAGTTTATGTGATCTTTGGCATCGAAGATTGGCTCATCTACACTTTTGATCCTTCCCTATCATGGAGAAGATGGTTACGGGTCTTCCTAAGTTCAATCAAGAGCATGAAGGAACTTGCAAAAGTTATGCATTGGGTAAGAATACAAAAGCTCGTTTCCATAGTAGAGAAAGTAGATCTAAGAGTATTTTAGATCTTATTCTTTATGATTTATGTGGACCTATGTATATTCCGTCTTCGAGTGGGTTCTTGTATATGTTCTCTTTATTGATGACCACTCTAGAAAAACTTGGATTTATTTTTTGAAAACTAAAGAGTTTGAGGAAGTGTTAGGAAGGTTTAAGGAATTCAAAACCTTGGCAGAAAATCTTTCTGGTAAAAGAATCAAAGTCCTCAAATCTGATAATGGTGGAGAATAAACCTCCGGCAGCTTTCAAGATTTTTGTGTTCATGTAGGGATTAAGAGGGAGTTCTATGTCCCATATAATCCTCAATAGAATGGTATTGCAGAAAGAAAGAACAGGGCGATCATGGAAGCAACAAAAGCCATGATCCATGATCAAGATTTGCAAACCTTCTTATGGGTAGAAGCTTCTAGCACTACAGTATATGTACACAATAGAAGTCCTCACAAGATCTTGGAGAATATGACTTTGGAAGAATCCTTTATAGGAAAGAAGCCCGAGGTTAGTCATTTAAGGATCTTTGGATGCCCTATCTATATTTGTGTTCCAAAGGAAAAGAGAACAAAGTTGGAGCCTTCTGGCAAGAAGGGAATTTTTGTGGGCCATAGTGAGACATCAAAAGCCTACAGGATATACATTTTAGGGAAGAAGTTGATCGAGATTAGTAGGGATGTTACATTCGAGGAAGATGTTGCATTTAGGAGATCCAGGGGCACTCATATGGAGATCGATAATGAAGAGTCTCCTCAGGATATGGAAGTTGACCATACTCCTAAGATTTAGAGGGAGACTTTAGAAGCAAAAGAAGATATTGATCAATCCTATTGAACTCTTAGAACCTACTGATGGACCTACCGACATTGTAATTAGGAGAAAAAGATCCCTATGGGCTAGGTGTACTATGCAAGGGGTTGAAAGTTTTACAGCTCCAAGAGACACATTCAGAGAAAGTAAAAGGTCACATAAGTTCTCCAGTTATGTTGCCTTAATGAGTCAGATTATTAAATCAGAGCCTACTAGTGTTGAGGAAGCATCTAGTCAACAAGTTTGGAGAGATTCTATGGCAGAAGAGTACTAGTCAATTCTCAAAAATGATGTTTAGGATATCATTCCTAGACCCGAAGGAAAGTCTATGGTATCTCCAAAATGGCTCTTCAAGATCAAGCATGCAGTTGATGGAAGAATTGAGAAGTACAAGGCTAGATTTGTGGCTCTTGGTTTTTCACAGAAAGAGGGAGTTGATTATGAAGAAACATTTTCTCCTGTTGCTCGCTATACTTCTGTCATAACCATCATTGCTATTGTTGCATCTAGAGGATGGAAGATTCACTAGATGTATGTGAAGACAATGTTTTTGAATGGTGTGATTGAGGAAGAATTTTATATCAAGCAACCTAATGGATTTGAGGTACATGGGAAAGAGTCTCATGTTTGCAAACTAAAGAAGGCTTTGTATGGTCTTAATTAGGCTCCTCATGCATGGTATGAAAGGATAGATCGTTACCTATCAAGTTTGGGTTTCTTGAAGAATGATGTTGATTCAAATCTATACATCAAGGTAATCAATGGTGAAGCATTAATTTTGGTCTTATATGTTTATTTGATTCTTACTGGAGAAGATCACCTAATTCTCAAGTGTAAGAAGTAGTTGGCTTCTGAATTTGAGATGAAGGGCCTTGGGCTCATGCATTACTTCCTTGGCTTATAATTCTAGTAGAAACCAGATGAGATGATTCTACATCAAGGGAAGTACACCATTTATATACTTAAGAGATTTGGTATGATGGATTGCAAATCCATGTCTACACCTGTGGAGACCAACCTACATAAATTGAAGGAAGTTGCACCTAGTTCATACTTGGTGGATCCTACTATGTACAGATAGTTGATCGGTTCTTTGATGTATCTAGTTAACACTAGACCAGATATCTTTTATGTTGTGAGTGTACTTAGTCAGTTCATGTGTGAACCGAGATATACACATCTAGTTCCAACAAAACATATCCTAAGATACTTGTGTGGCACAGGTGGATATGGATTGAGATATTCTTCAGATGTGGACTTGGAGCTACATGGTTACACTCATTCTGATTGGGCAGGGCATGTCACAGATCAGAAGAGCACCTTTGGTTGATGCTTCAGTTTGGGTTCTAATATGATATCCTGGTGCAGCAAGAAGTAGTAATCTATAGTATTGAGTACAACAGAAGCAGAGTATATTGCAGCTTGTATCACAGCTTGGGAAGCAGTGTGGCTTCGTAAGCTCATTGCACGATTGTTTAGACAATCAATGGAGCCTACTATCATTCATTGTGATAACCAGGGTTGGGTAAAGCTTTCTCTCAATCCTTTCTTTCATGACAGAACCAAGCATTTTGAGATCAAGTCCCACTATATTAGAGATATGGTACTGTGGAAGGCTATTTAGTTAAGGTATATCAACACTAATGAGCAGACGACAAACATTCTCACCAAGCCTCTCTCTAGAATCAAGTTTTTGTACTTTCAAGATAAGCTTGGTATGGAGGAGAATTCAGCCTTAACTAAGAAAGAGTCTCTTTATTAGTGAGCTTGTTAAATGAGTTCTTCTCTGCGAGATAAGTTCAAGGTGAAATCCATTGTTTAATGAGTTCTTCTATGTGAGAGAAGTTCGAGGTGAAATCTCTTGATTAATGAGTTCTTCTCTATGAGATAATTTTGAGGTGAAATCCCTTGTTAATGCATTTCTCTTTGAGATTTGAGGTGAAAGCTCTTGTTTCCACCCTCTAAGACAGTCATGGTGGATGTCATGTGTGTGACTCCATGACAACATCATGTGATAGAGTGCATGATGACCTTCTTGTACTTGTGTTTCACCCTTTGGGAGAGCCATGGTAAAAGTCATGTTGAGGTGACAACATCATGCAAGTGATGATTAGTTGTACATACCATAGATGGTTGTAGCCATTATGGTTGATATCATGTTGAGGTGATATCTGATATCACGATGAGGTGATATTCTTCTATTTCACTTATGGTTGTAGCCATAGTGATAGACATCACGATGAGGTGATATGTCTTGTGCAGCTTGAAGATTACTCCCTAGCTGAGAGGGAGTGTTGATGATTATTGTAGCGTCGGTCGTCTATTCTAGCAGATCTCCTTTACATTAGTGGCTAAATTAAATTGTAGTCATTGTCTATTTAATTTATAAGAAATAATGATGCTTATGAAGAGACACATCTTGCATAATAAATGTTGATTAATTATTAAGCAATTCAGATTTATGAAGATGTCGAAACTTTTGGTGAGGCCTACATCATCATTATGGATAGGCATTTTATTTATTTGTTAATAAGTGAAGCAGACCTTTTGTCATGAGGAGTTGCCTTTGGTTGTTAGATGTCACATCCTTTCCATAGAGGCCGGCATGGAGATTTTAAGGGATGTGTCTCTCCCTTTAACTTGTATTTATAGTCAATGGCATCTCAGTGTTTGGCATTCATTTGATATTCATTCAAGCTCATATCACATAGTGCATGGTTGTCATCAAGAGCAATTCAAGTTTCTTTGTTGGTGCCTGATTTTATTATTTGCAGATTGCATCATATATTGTTATTGTCTTTGCATTAGATTATGATGCTCATTATTGGCCTATCTATTTACCCATTATAAAGGAGACATTCTTTGTGACATTGAATATATAAGTGATATATTATTGTTGGGTTTTTCTCCCTCAAGAGGAGGGTTTTCCTAGGGTATCTGTTGTGTTATTGTGTTGATTTTGAATTAAATTTGTGTGTCTCCTATCTAATCATCAAAATTTAACATGGTCTTAGAGCGGGTTTTAGAAGATCGTGATTAGATTTGTTCTTACAGTGATATTTCTTTGTCTATCTCTACCTTAGCCAAGATGGTGAATAGTTTGAAGATTGAGGATAGACTCGAGGGAGCATCCAACTATACATCATGGAGGTTTAGAATCATGCTCACATTAGAAGAGAATGATTTGGCTGATTTTGTGGAGACCAAAGTTCCCAAACCTAAAGAGGAAGAAGAGAAGTTGCAATGGAGGAAGAAAGACATCAAGGAGAAGAAGTTGGTTGATTCCATCAAAGACCACATTGTTCTTATTGTCTCCAAGTTGAAGACAACAAGGGATATGTTCAAAACATTGGAGGAGATGTATGAAATCAATAGCAAAAGTCAGGCACTTGCACTGAAGCAACAACTACACCATGCAAAGATGGAAAAAGGAGAAACAGTGATTGCTTATTTCATGAGGATTTCAGAATTGAGAGATTAGCTTTCTACAATTGGTCATGTGGTTGATGATAAAGACTTGATGATGCTTGCTCTCAATCGTATTCCATTATCATGGGAGTACTAAATTCAAGAAATTAGTGCAAGATCAAAACTTCCTAAGTTTCATCACTTGAGGGCTCATTTCATTCAAGAAGAGTCAAGGTAGGTGGTTAGAGGTGTTGGTCAAGGTTCATCTAATGAAGATATTCATGTTATCACCTCCCAAGCTTCAAAGAAGAAAGGAAAACATGGAAAGAAAGAATTCTTCAAGAGGATTCAAGATAAGGGAAATTATGGTGCTCCCCCCTCCAAGAAAAAGAGAGAATTGTCCAAGATCCAATGCTTTAGGTGTGATAAGTTTGGCCACTTTGCTAAGCATTGTCCAACTAGACCTAAGCAACAAGCCACTATTGTAGATGTTGATGATGCTTCTCTATAGAAGGATACATGTGTATATTTTTTCTACTTGGAATTATCAAGAAATGTACCTACAGACACCAACACTTGGATGATCGAAAGTGGTGCTTCTCGACACATCATTGGTTTTAAGGAGCACTTATCAAGTTTGGTGGAGAGAGATTCTTTCGAACAAGCCATCATTGGACATGATGCTAGCTACTCCATGAAAGGGATTGGAACCTCTACTCTTCATTTGGATTCTGGCATCACACTTCAATTGAACAATGTTCTTTATGTTCTAGGAATCAAACGCAATTTCATTTCAATTTCAGCCCTAGAAGATAAAGGATATCGAGTTTCCTTCTCCAAAGGAAAAGTATTTGTGTGGATGGAGAATTCCAGCTTCAAGGATGATCAAGTAATTGGAGTTAGACATGAAAGTCTCTACAGGCTTTGTACACGTCCACTATAGGAATTAGTTCATAATTCTTCAAGTTTATGTGATCTTTGGCATCGAAGATTGGATCATCTACACTTTTGAGAATTACCTCTCATGGAGAAGATGGTTAAACAAGTCTTCCTAAGTTCAATTAGGAGCATGAAGGAATTTGCAAAGGTTATGCATTGGGTAAGAATACAAAATCTCCTTTCCATAGTAGAGAAAGTAGATCTAAGTGTATTTTAGATCTTATTCATTCTAATTTATGTGGACCTATGTCTATTCCTTCTTCGAGTGGGTTCTTGTATTCTGTTCTTTTTATTGATAACCACTCTAGAAAAACTTGGATTTATTTTTTGAAAACTAAAGAGTCTGAGGAATTGTTAGGAAGGTTTAAGGAATTCAAAGCCTTGGTAGAAAATATTTTTGGTAAAAGACTCAAAGTCCTTAGATTTGATAATGGTGGAGAATACACTTCTGGAAGCTTTCAATATTTTTGTGTTGATGCATGGATTAAGAGGGAGTTTTGTGTCCCCTATAATCCTCAACATAATGGTATTGCAAAAAGAAATAACAAGATGATCGTGGAAGCAACAAAAGCCATGATCCATGATCAAGATCTTCAAACCCTCTTATGGGAAGAAGCTTCTAGGATTGTAGTATATGTATAGAATAGAAGTCCTCACAAGATCATAGAGAATATGACTTTGAAAGAAGCCTAAGGTTAGTCATATAAGGATCTTTGGATGCCCTGTCTATATTCATTTTCCAAAGGGAAAGAGAAAAAAGTTGGAGCCTCTTGGAAAGAAGGGAATTTTTGTGGGCTAGAGCGAGACATCAAAATCCTACAAGATGTCATATTCTAGGGAAAATTTTGATCGAGATCAGTAGGGATGTCACATTCGAGGAAGATGTTGCATTCAGGAGATCTAGGGGCACTCATATGGATATTGATAATGAAGAGTCTCCTCAGGATATGGAAGTTGACCATACTCCTGAGATTCAGAGGGAGACTTTGGAAGAAAAAGAAGATATTGATCCTATTGAACCCTTAGAACCTACTGATGGGCCTACCAACATTGTAATTGGAAGAAAAATACCTCTATGGGCCAGGTGTACTATGCAAGAGGCTAAAAATTTTGTAGCTCCTAGAGGCACATTTAGAGAAAATAAAAGGCCACACAAGTTCTCCAGTTATGTTTCCTTAATGATTCAGATTATCGAATCTGATCCTATCAGTGTTGAGGAAGCATCTAGTCAACAAGTTTGGAGAGATGCTATGGTAGAAGAGTACCGGTCAATTATGAAAAATGATGTTTGGGACAATGTTCCTAGACCCGAAGGAAAGTCTGTGGTATCTTCAAAATGGCTCTTCAAGATGAAGCATGCAGCTGATGGAAGCATTGAGAAGTAAAAGGCTAGATTTGTGGCTCATGGTTTTTCACAGAAAGAGGGAGTTGATTATGAAGAAATATTTTCTCCTCTTGCTCACTATACTTCTGTCAAAATCATCATTGCTATTGCTACATCTAGAGGATGGAAGATTCACCAAATCGATGTGAAGTCAACATTTCTGAATGGTGTGATTGAGGAAGAAGTTTATATCAAGCAACCTAATGGATTTGAGGTACATGGGAAGGAGTCTCATGTTTGCAAGCTGAAGAAGGCTCTATATGGTCTTAAGTAGGCTTCTCGTGCATGGTACGAAAGGATAGATCATTACCTATCAAGTTTCGGTTTCTTGAAGAATGATGTTGATTCAAATCTATACTTCAAGGTAATCAATGGTGAAGCATTGATTTTTTTTTATATGTTGATGATTTGATTCTTACTGGAGAAGATCACCTGATTCTCAAGTGTAAGGAGTTGGCTTATGAATTTGAGATGAAGGACCTTGGGCTTATGCATTAATTCCTTGGCTTAGAAGTTTGGTAGAAACTAGATGAGATGATTATGAGTCAAATGAAGTACACTATTGATATACTTAAGAGATTTGGTATGATGGATTGCAAATCCATGTCTACACCCATGGAGACCAACCTACATAAATTGAAGGACGTTGCAACTAGTTCAAACTTGGTGGATCCTACTGTGTATAGATAGTTGATCAGGTCCTTGATGTATCTAGTTGACACTAGAATAAATATCTATTATGCTATGAGTGCACTTAGTCAGTTCATGTGTGAACTGAGACACATACATCTAGTTGCAGTGAAACATATCCTAAGATACTTGCATGGAACAATTGGATATGGGTTGAGATATTCTTCAAATGCATACTTGGAGCTACATGGTTACACTCATTCTAATTGGGAAAGGTGTGTCATAGATTAGAATAGCACCTCTAGTTCTTGCTTGAGTTTGGGTTCTACTATCATTTCCTAGTGCAACAGGAAGCCGTCATCTATAGCATTGTGTACAAGAGAGGTAGAGTATATTGCAACTTGTATGGAAGCTCATGAAGTAGTGTGGCTTCATAAGCTCCTTTACAGGACTGTTCAGACAATTAATGGAGCCTACTATCATTTATTGTGATAACTCGAGTTTTGTGGAGATTTCTATAAATCCTTTGTTTCATGACAGATTCAAGCATGTTGAGATCAAGTACCGCTATATTAGAGATATAGTACTACGGAAGGCTATACAGTTAAGGTATATAAGCATTGATGAGTAGATGACAGACATTCTCACCAAGCCTCTCTCCAAAATCAAGTTTGTGTACTTTCGAGATAAGCTCAATATGGTGGAGAATCCAACCTTAACTAAGAAAGAGTCTCAGCATTAGTGAGCCTATTTAATGAGATCTTCTCTGCAAGAGAAGTTCAAGGTGAAATCCCTTGTTTAATAAGTTCTTCTTTGTGAGAAAAGTTTGAGGTGAAATCCCTTGATTTATGAGTTCTTCTCTATGAGAGAATTTTGAGGTGAAATCCCTTTTTAATGCATTTCTCTTTGAGATTTGAGGTGAAAGCCCTTGTTTCCACTCTCTGATGCAATCATGGTGGATGTCATGTGTGTGACTCCATGGAAGCATCACGTGAGAGATTATGTGATGATCTTCTTGTACTTGTGTTTGACCCTCTGGGAGAGCCATGGTGAAAGTCATGTTGACGTGACAACATCACACAAGTGATGAACACTTGTACATACCATAGATGGTTGTAGCCATTATGGTTGATATCATGTTGAGGTGATATCTGATATCACGATGAGGTGATATTCTTTTGTTTCACTTATGGTTATAGCCATAGTAATAGACATCACGATGAGGTGATATGTCTTATGCAGCTTGAAGATTACTCCCTAGCTGAGAGGGAGTGTTGATGATTGTTGCAGTGTCAGTCGTCTATTCTAGCAGATCTCCTTTACATTAGTGGCTAAATTAAATTGTAGTTGTTGTCTATTTAATTTATAAGAAATAGTGATGCTTACATGAAGATACGCATCTTGCATAATAAATGTTGATTAATTATTTTGAAATTTGGATTTATGAATAAGTAGAAACTTTTGGTGAAGCCGACATCATCATTGTGGATAGGCATTTTATTTATTTGTTAATAAGTGAAGCTAACCTTTTGTCATGAGGAGCTTCCTTTGGTTGTTAGAAGTCACTTCCTTTGCATAGAGGCCAACATGGAGATTTGAAGGGATGCGTCTCTCTCTTTAACTTGTATTTATAGGCAATGGCATCTCATTGTTTAGCATTCATTCGATATTCATACAAGCTCATTTCACATGGTGCATGGTTGTCATCAAGAGAATTTTTAGTTTCTCTATTGGTGCCTGAGTTTATTATCTACACATTGCATCATATTGTTATTTTTTTTTGCATCATATTGTGATTTTCATTATTGGCCTATCTATCGACCGATTGTAAAGGAGACATTCTTTGTGACATTGAATATATAAGTGATAGATTGTTGCTAGGTTTTTCTCCCTCAAGAGGAGGGTTTTCCCAGGGTATTTTTTGTGTTATTGTGTTGATTTTGAATTAAATTTTTGTCTCTTATCTGATCATCAAAATTTAACATAATATTCCCCTCCATTGCCTTCTATTGACACCTTTTCTTGAGCCCTTGGATCAGAATCGAAAATCCTTTCTAGTGCTACCATTCCCTTAGGAATGCTATTATTCTTTAGATTGAGGACGCCTTTTGTATCGCAGTCTTTAGGGTCCCAATCTCCCTGATCTCTATTGGACGCATCTATAATCTACCCTTCAAAGAAATTTGAACTTTCTAGAAAAGAAATAATATGTTAATCATCATCAAAAACTTGGAAGTTTCTGACATTGTTTGGGACAATTGGGACATAAATCAACTCTACTAAAAATATCTTTAACTTGGAGTCTTGCATGGGATCCAAGGTACTCATAGCAATAGCCAATGAGTCAACTATTTGATTTTCCTCTTTAGGGATTAAACTAATCCCAAAAGCATCAAATTCTTCAATCAAGTTCCACACCTGATTCCTATATGCAGCCAACCTTTTCTTATGAAAAGTGTACTAGCTATTAATGTACTTAACTCTCACTTTTGAGTGACCACCCATAACTTCCAAGGTTGTAACCCTCTTCTAATGTGCAAACATTAGTCCTCTAGCTAGTGCCTCATATTCTGCTATATTATTGGTGCATCTAAACTGCAACCTGTAAGAGGCAAAAAATGTTTTCCCTTTAGGGTTGGTCAGCTCAATCCCAGCTCCACACCCTATTTTGGATTTGGATCCATCAAATTTGAGGGTCCATGGCTGATTGTGAGTTGGGATTGGCTTCTTTGAACTTACCATAGGTGTTTGACCAAGAGGAACAATAGGTGAGGCCAACAGGTTCTTTATGTCAGACATAGGAAGTTGTTGTTCAATATGATCATCAGGGATAACATTCAAATATGGCTTAGGTACATAATGTAATTCTTGTGCATTCTCCTGATAGTTAACTATGGTTTTAATCAACCCCTTGGGTATTGGTATACTAGTGGGTGCAGGGGCATTGAACAAACATTGAGGTTGTTTTGTATGATTATGTTGGTCTGAAACTTGGACCCAAATTGATTCAATTTGAGGAATAAATTCCTCCAGAAGGGTGTTATCCCTTGTCAAAATAGTCGCATCCTTAGCCTCAAATGAAAATTGACTAGGAATAGCTTCAAGATAACCATGGTAAGTTTCTCTATCTTGAAAAAAATGATTGAAAATGTTGATGCAAGGTTGGCATGTTAATTCAAAATGATTTTGATAGTGCACCCTACACTAATTTAGGAGTAAGAGGCTTCACAAGTCTATGTGTTTCCCCAAAATTGACCGATCCTGTTGCAACTTCCTGATCAACACTTGTTGGTTGACAATAATTAGGGGATCAAGAAATTCTTCCAATGGAAAACTATCTGAGTTAAGCATTGAGAGGGTCATAATCTCTTCTCTATTGTAAACCCCTGGGTATGTGCAGGATCATCATGGAAAAGCAGGCCCTTAAGTGGCAAAAAATTCAAAAACATCAGAGTTAGGAAACATGATGTAAAAATTTGAATAAGTTATCTATATTATTTCAAAAATATGTAAGAATAGAATTTGTAGAAAAATGAATGTAGTTTCTAAACTAGTGGGATTATTTTAAAAAAAAAATCTATTTGGTGAAAATTTGAAATTTAAATGCAGTAATACTTGAATTTCAGGGAAAAAATAAACAGTAGTTGCCTGTCTGACCACCCTAACCACAATAAAATGGTAAAATAATTTTTTATAAGATTTTAAATATAAGTAGAGGATTCATGTCCCGATGTGATGCACATTTTTTTAAAAAAAAATTTCCAAGTAAATAATTAATTATTAATTTTTTATTACAAATTTTTAAAAATATTAAAATCTCATATGTCTCACTACCTTAACTTGGTCAATACTTCATGAAATTCAATTCTTTTATTTTTAATCCTATAGTATACAAAGCATAGAATGTGACACATGTTTCGGATTCAAAAAATGTGATACCATTTTAAAGCTATAGATGTTTTTCAATCACCCTATCAATTAGGACTTTACTCGTAATTCAAATAGAAAATGAATAATAATTATTTATTAATTTCAAAGTAAAGAATAATTTATATTTGTGGAAAGATAAGAATCTCCTTTAAAAACCCTTTTCTTTTCATCAATTTTGGGTAAGAAAAACGTTGTCAGCCATATACCATACACATACCCATCATATCACCAGTTTTTGGCCCATCATGATCCTACACATACCCCCTATTTCAATTTCAAAAAATTCCACCTCATTGGGGCAGTCCTATTCAATAATCATGTGCTTGAGGTGAGGTTCACTCTCAATCCTAATTTGGGTAGGTATTCCCTTCCATGGTAACCACATATGAGAAAAATCGAGGGAAAGATATCCCCCAATACTCTTCATCAGATCTCTACTTAGGAGCATACCATAGGTTTCAAGAATATCTGCTACCTGAATATCCATATAAGTTTGGATTCTTGGATCAAACCTAACTTGTACATGCACATTTTGTAACTCCCCAACCACATTAACTTTTGTTTTGTCAAGTTGAATGACCTTCTTATTGGTTTGGAATGGGTTTAATCCTAACTTCTTGCATATAGAAAATGGCATGACATTGTGAGAAGCTCCTAAATCTAAGACACAATTGTGCAGATTATTTACAAAGATCCTTAAACTTAAAAGGAAAGGAGGAGTACCTACCTTACTTCTAAATAATTTTACATTCATGTCAGCAACTGGTGTCATCTTGGTCTTTCCTTTTGATTTTCCCACTTCCTCCAAAGCTTTCATCACTATGTCTCATTAGGAAGGACACCATCTTAGAATATCAAAGTATGATAAAGAAGTTTTTTTTTCTACATCTTAGAAACAATGTCAAATTTTGCACAATTGTTCACATTATATTTAGAAAGAAAAGATGAATTACCTTTACTAGGGAATTCTAGTGGACCCTTCGGTGTGGGAGGATTATTATCAGCATTTTGATTTGGAGGCACCATTTGATTTGGTGGAGATGATGTAGTAAATGGACCCTTATTCTGACTTCTCAAAAAGTGTCCCCTCTTTTCCTAGAAGGCTTGAGCATCATACTCATCCTCCTCTAGCCCATTCTCATCCTGCATTGGGAATGAAGATTCTTCCTAAAAAGGTCATAAGGCATGGTTGTGTCTACCAAGCCACCTCCTTTGTTAGAGTTCCTTGGAAAGTTTGGGCATCTCCCTGTTCCATCTTGACAACCTTCTCCATTTCTAGGAAATTAACTTTAGAATGAGCTACAGTGTCATACACTCTATACCAAATTTTCATAAAGTTGAGGTCAACCACATTTTTAGTGTGTGGCTTATCATCACTAGCCTCATAGTTGTGAGGAACTCCCCCATTATTTGGCCCTATATTCCACTATCTATTATTATTGGGTCTCTGATTATACCCCTTATTTTGGTTTTGATAACCCTTATTTGGAAAGTTTTGACCCTGATAATTTCTCTGGTTATGGTTGTTATTTAAATAACTATCCTTGTTATTACTTTGATTGGTGTAATTACCCTCGTTGGAGTGATTACCCTAATTATATTAATTGTTTCCCTAGCTCAGAGAAGGATTTAGTTTAAGTTAGGCCATATCATTGGTGACTTGTGATAAAGTCTTCTTTAGGGTCTCTACCTCATTTGTAAGTTGAATTAGTCCATTCACTCTTAGTATTCTTTACAACTGGTGGTTGGCTAATAGGATTGGACACCCCAACTTGATTATGGTGACCTTGTAATTGTTGAGAAGGATCAAGGGATCCACTAGTGAAAAATGGAAGAGGAGATGGAGCTTGTAATTCAGACATAGGCCCATAGTGGGAAGGAGACATCCTTGGTACCGTACTGAATAAAGGGATTGGGTTAGGAATTTGATACCCCATGGGGGGAAAAAATCCCCCTAAATTTCTTGACTGAGAGCTAGTTTTTTTTTGCAACTTGAAGGCCAAATGATAGACTTTTGATAGAGAATCAATATCTCCTGGCTAGTAAGTTCTTTTTAAAAACAAACCAATCAAAGGGTCTATATCCCTAAAATATGCTTGAATGGCACTATTCTTACCAACAAGGTAGGGATCATGTAACCTTTGTTACATTCTTTGAAACCTTGTATTGAACAAGGGCAGTGATTCATGAGGTTCCTTTTAGATAGTAGAAAACTGATGGAACAAAATGGCAGGGTCAACATAAACCCAGAATTGGTTGATAAAGGAATTTTCCAAATCATTTCAACTTAGAATAAACCCTTGTGGTAGATTCAGATACTAGTTATATGCCATATCCCCCAAGGAGTAAGGTAACAACCTATAGACCACATAATGGTGAGCTATTTGGGCTCGGGTACAAGCATCCTTAAATGCTTGTATGTGCTCTTCGACACTTCTTGATTCTCTATGGATGCACTTAGGAAAAATTTTCTCAAGGTTCTTTTGCATGTCATGTATGCCTCCAAGAATAGTCCCTAATGGAGAGGGATTATTCACAAAAAATGCCAATGGTGGTAGTGGTGGAGGTGGTTGAGCCAGCAGTGGGATGGGTTGAATTAGTTGTGGAGGTGGGAGAGGTGGATTTGGTGGTAGATTCACTGGTACCAACTGAGGTACTAGTGGAAAACCAAGTGGAGTAAGTGGGGTTGATAATGGTGTTGGGATGGGAACCTTATGAGCCTTGTGTCTTTTTTGGGTCTTGAGTTCAATCAAGGGTGGTGGATTCTTAGTAGATCTAAGAAATCTATAGAACCTCTCTAGTGAGAAGGAACCAATTTGATCCATCTTGCTTCCCCAAGCCTTCCTTCTAGCACCAGTTATGTTGATATGTTGAATTGACACCCAATGTGTAGGTAAGATATAAACACCTTGCCTCTCCTAAAAAAGATAATCATTAGTTAAACATATTACCTTCCAAGGTCCTTGATGTTGGTTCACAATGTTACTATTTCACAAAGTGGTTAATTATGGTTGTAATACACCAGGGGCTTGCTAGTAAGAAGGATACTAACTGAAATCTGCTAAAAACCTAAAATTTGGGGTTTTTAAAGAAATAGAAAAAGATAATCCAAAGCCTTGAAACAGTAAATCACAAATGTTAACTTATTCAAATCCAAACATGCATTCAAATAATTAGTGTAATACCAATCCACTGAAACCATGATATTATGTAATCCATAGTGTTAGCTATACCATTACATACATCCATAGTTGAAAATACAACTGCCTTAATCATTCAATACAATTTCATTTCTAAAATCTCAAAACATATCCACTCATTAATCAAAATAACATATCAATAGATATAAATAAATCCACACTCATAGACAATTCAACGAAATAGCTTGAAATCCATATACTTCTATTGATATTTCATCAAATAAGAAGCACTTGTGCACAACAAAATCCACTAGCACATAGATTACTATTGTTGATTGACATCATCACTAAAACTATTGAACATAAATTGAAATTGTATAACTTGTAATAAAATGGTATCAAAGTATCTTGAATGAAATTTTAAAACTTAACACTAAATACTATTACTATCAATCTCCTCTAAGGTGGCTAATCTGACTTCAATCAGTTGACCTTTACAATGTCATTCTAAACCCTCTTTATATTCCTCAAGACTCAACAAGTAGATATGGCCTAAAGCTACAAAATAGGAGCTCCAAAATCTCAAGAAAGTGATTCAAAATAGAGATAACCGCTGCCCCATAATTTTATACCTTGGACTAGGAGCACATCATCATCCAAAACTCGCCAAAAGAAGAGGGATAAGTTGCAGGAAATTGGAGATTTGAAACTATCTTTGGGTATGTGCAAGATCATAATGGAAAAAATAGGCCCTTAAGTGGCAATGAAATTTAGAAAAATCAGAGTTAGGAAACTTGACGTAAAAATTTGAATAAGTTATCTATATTATTTCAAAAATATGTAAGAATAGAATTTGTATTAAATTGAATGTAGTTTCTAAACTACTAGGTTTATTTAAAAAAAATAAAAATCTATTTGGTTAAAATTTGAAATTTCAATGCAGTAGTACTTAAATTTCAGGGAAAAAATAAGTAGGTGTATGTCTGACCACCCTAACCACAATAAAATGATAATATTTTTTTATAATATTTTAGATATAAGTAGAGGACTCATGTCCCGATGTGATGCATATTTTTTTGTAATTTTTTTCTAAGTAAATAATTAATTATGATTTTCTAATTACAACTTTTAAAAATATAAAAAATCGTATGTTTGACCACCTTAACTTGGTCAAAACTTTATGAAATTCATTTTTTTAAAAATCCTATAGTATGCAAAGCATAGAATGTGATGCAAATTTTGGATTCAAAAAATGTTATACCGTTTGAAAGCTATAGATGTTTTTCAATCAACCTATCAATCAAGACTTTAGTCAAAATTCAAATAGAAAATGAATAATAATTATTTATTATATTCAAAGTAAAGCATAATTTATATTGGTGGAAAGCTGAGAATCTATTTTAAAAATCCTTTTCATTTCATCAATTTTGGGTAAAAAAAAAGTTGTCAACCACATACCCTACACATACCCATCATATTGCCACTTTTTGGTCCATTATAATCCTGCACATACCCCTTTGACTTGCTAAAGAAGAGGGAAAATAATGCATCATTGACCAAGATTTAGGGACCTTGCTAGAAAGAAGCTTCCTATGCCAGCTCATTCTTTTCCATCTTGTTCTTGGACATATTTACCATAAGCACTAAATACTTGTTGAATCATAGCTACATCAGGACCATCAAGCCAACTATCTTCAAACTTGATTCTTCTCACTTGTACAACATTTATCTCATGAATATCTTTCATCTTCATCACTTCTCTCCAAGAATCCCTCACTTCATCCCTAATATCAACAAGCCGATCCAACAACAAACCTTTATCATCATCTCCCTTTTGCATTATTTCTTGGAACCTATCATTCCATTTTTCTTTCAACTTATCAAGAGATAAATTATTTTCCACATGTATATCAACATTAGGTAGGATAGCAATTGCTACTTCTACTTCATCAACCTAATCATTTAAGTCCTTCCCAACTTTTTGAATATTATCTTTATGTTGATAAATGAAGGAAGACCTGAATCTTATGATATCTTGAGTTTTCTCCAAGAGTCCTTCATTATCTTCCTCTAGTATTGATTGCTCTAAAAGAGTCTACTTTGGGAGCTTACCAGTTTCTTTCAACTTTTGAATGTGTCCTCTACATTCCTCTTCTGCCTTTTCATGAATTTTGAAACTTGCAACCAATGTTTCATCAACTTCTTTATTCAATTTTTCTACCCACTTATCAAGCATGCTTACTTTATTCCTCATCTATATCAGATCCTCCTCTTCCTTTTTGCTTAATAAAATTGGGGCATTAGGAGCTGCAAATTTTTGATTATTAGAGGGTATGTGCAGGATTATCATGGAAAAAATAGGCCCTTAAGTGGCAAAAAATTTAGAAAAATTAAAGTTAGACAACTTCATGTAAAAATTTGAATAAGTTATCTATATTATTTTAAAAATATGTAAGAATAGAATCTATAGAAAATTGAATCTAGTTTCTAAACTACTAAGTTTATTTTAAAAAATATATATATATGGTGAAAATTTGAAATTTCAATGCAGTAGTACTTAAATATCATGGAAAAAATAAGAAGTAGGTATTTGTCTAACCACCCTAACCACAATAAAATGATAATATTTTTTTATAAGATTTTAGATATAAGTAGAGGACTCATGTCTCGATGTGATGCATATATTTTTGTAATTTTTTTCCAAGCAAATAATTAATTATGAATTTTTTATTACAAAATTTTAAAATATAAAAACTTATATGTCTGACCACCTTAACTTGGTCAAAATTTCTTGAAATTTAATCTATTCCTTTTAATCCTATAGTATGTGAAGCATATAATGTGACACATATTTTTTATTAAAAAAATGTGATACCATTTGAAAGCTATAGATTTTTTTCAATCAGCCTATCAAGCAGAACTTCAATCATAATTCAAATAGAAAATGAATAATAATTATTTATTAAATTCAAAGTAAAGCATAATTTATATTAGTGGAAATTTGATAATCTCCTTTAAAAACCCTCCTTGTTTCATCAATTTTGGGTAAAAAAAATTCATCAGCCACATGGGCCATCATATCACTTACATATTACCACTTTTTGTCCTACCATGATCCTGCACATACCCAAGAAGTAGAAACATCCTTAAGGAATTTATGAAGTTGATTCAATTGACCCTTCAACTCATCCTTATTCTACTTTTCCTTTATCATCCTAGATTTGGTGGATGATGCCACTATGTCAATCAAATTTATTTGTTGGCTCCTTGTTGGTCTTCCCAGGTTTATAGTTCCTAATTGGTAATCAACCAATTGCATATCCTATCTATCCTTTTCAACCATGGGAATGGTACATTCAACAATAAGCTCACCAACATTTGTGAGTCAAGTGGAATGAAGGATTCTCACCTTTTTCCTAGTCCTTTCCATCCCAATCCAATGGTTGGGGTTGCACTATTTTCTTCTTCTCTAGGTCCAATTTTAACCATCGAGGGGCAAGAAGTGGAGTGATCATGTGAGTTGAAGAAGAAGTAGCAGGGAAGAGAGGTAACCATACTATAGTCCTTGGTTGAGAATCAACCTCAATGCTACTTCTCCCTCTCTTCCTTCTCTTTCTCCTCTTCCAACCTCTTTGCTTCCAACTCCTTTTTTAATATTTCTTCTTCAATTCTCCTTTCTTCCAACAACTCTTCTTTTTATTTTTCCAGTTTCTCTATTTTATCTAATATCTCTTTGGCTTGCTTCTCACACTCTGTTGCTTCCTTATCTTGATTTTGTTTTTGTGGGCATTCCTCCTCAGCTTTCTTCTTCTGAACCTCCTCCATCATTTTGAACTTGGCCTCTAAGGCCTCCCTTCCTCTCTTTTGTTGGGCTTTCTCTTCCTCTAATTCATGAATTTTTTGAATCAAAGCAAGCTTGTCACTCTCCATCTTTATTTTCAATTCTTTTTCTTTTTGTTATAGCAACAAGTCTTATTTCTCCTTTTTTATCCTTTCCAATTCCTCAATCTTGGCTAGGGCAGCATCATCTCCTTGTTTCTTGGTAGTTGTGTCGGCTTAGTCCTTGTCATCAGTAGCCTTCTTGGTCTCTTCAAACAATTTGTATTGATCCTCAAGGGTGAGAACATGTTTAGTACTTACCTCTTTTGTATCTTTGTCATCCCTTAGGGCCTCCTTGTCAAAGTAGGTGGCTTCTGAATCTATTTTCACATTGTGAATCTCTACCTCAACATCTTTCCCTCTTAATAATTCAGGCTCCTTTTGTATAATTTTGGTTGGAACCTCTCCAATAGTTTGTTCAATCATAGGAGTTTGTGTAGAGGTCTCCCCTATAGCAATTGTTGATCTACAATGGGATAAGATGTGCCCTCTCTTCCTACATCGGCAGAAACCTCCCCTTCTTGTTCTTCAAGTATATCCTAATTCAATACCACTGGATTTGGTTCCTCTCTAGAAGTAGGAGGAAGGAATTCCAAATGCTCCTTTGGAGAAACTTTCCTTTAACTCATTTCATATCCTTGGGTAGCCTCTTCTTCTTTGAAGTTTGAGCTACTGACTCTTTTTTCCTCAATAGAACCCATTAAATGCTTCTATCCAAGACCGGTCTAGCAATTTTTTTCATTTCAATGGTTTCTTCCTCATTCCAGTTCACTGGGTCTAAGTTTTTAGTTCCTATATTCTAAGCTTCATAGGTAGGATCCAAGATCACTCCATCATCCGCCAATGTGTCAGGAATGTCTTCTTTCACTCTAAATTCAATCATCAATGGGAGTGGCAACCTTTCATAGTTCCTTTTCCTCAAGTCATAATCATCTTGAAGATCTGCCTAAAAATCCTCCAAAATATTGAAGTGCTTCTCAAAAACTGTAGGAGGTAAATCCTGCATCTTATGCTTTGGATCAAAATGATTCCTTGCAGTATATAATCCCAACTTTAAGTTGACTAACTCATCATTAATCACTTTGGTTTCCACATTATGTGCATAGCTATATTCACCTAACTTCAACACAAATTTATGGCAGCTTGCCTTATGCTTATTGGAAAAACTTAGATTAACAACTATTGCTTGATAAATAATTTCCATGAGTACAATTTTGTTACTGCAACACCTGGGCAATAAGTGATGAAGGCCATCAAATCCCTACAGCTGGAAGTATGTAAATTTGGGGTATTAAATATAGCAACTTCCCCATTCAACAATAAAGACCATGGCATCTCTAGTTAATCTAAATCATGCATCCTTGATCAATTCATTAATGATAACATAAAGAAATGCATCATTTACCCTTCTGAAGTGCAACTATGAGGTCTGGAAGGTAAGTTGATCATAATGATCCCAAACCCTCTTCTGATGAGGAGCTTCTCCCAAGACTCCAACTACATTTAAATCAAGAAAGATACCTCTCCTTGGTACCAAATACACAGCATAGGAGGTCATAAATAATGTCTTGGTCTCCATCACTTTTATCATCTTATTATTTAAGGCGTCTGATATGATCATAGATGAGTCAAACTATTGAATACCATCCAAAATAGTGTGAATTAATGGAAACATACATTCCATAAAGCATGCAACATTCATCTTCGTAAAGACCCTTGATAGCATCATGATTATATCCCCAACTTCCTAAGTGAGATCCAATCTCTTGGTTTGATCAAAGAGTTTGAGTAGGGATTTCTTTTCAATCCTCATCCACTCTTTGTTCATATGTGATCTCTTGTCCTCTTTTTTCTCATTGTACACAACCAATGCTTTAGACTCATTCAAATACCTTGGATTTTAAGGTGCAGACATGTTAAATGTGAAATGTATCATCTAGGGAGTCAAATCAATTATGAAATTACCTTGTGAATCCATGCACTGCCTAGTAGCTTGATTGTATGCTCCTACTGCAGTTAAAATCAACTCTGGACATTGTACTGGCAGAGGGAGGACAACCACATGTGCCAAACTAGATTGTTTGATTCTCAATGTTCTTCCTATGACTACTTATACAAAGATTTCATCCAACATTTATTGAAAGTTGAACTGCCCCAAGTTGGTATCAATGATGTCTTGTAGGTCCGACTCCACCTTGCTTGTAGTAGGTGTTAGACCCCTACGCTTATACCTTAATGTATAAGGTAAATTCTTAGGCTTAATCTTCTTTGGCTTGCCCCCTTGTTTGGAGCTTTCTACTAGTTGGCTCCTTTGAGAGGCTTCATCCAATATTCTTGACATTTTCTACTCCTACAAAAACAACCCAACATTAGATCCTTAAAAGCATGAAGGTCATCATACCCAACCTTACCTCTTATACCCTTCTCCTTCCTTTCTTATACTTAACCAAGCTTTATATTTACTGGAGGCGGAGCCAAAGAAGAATCAGAAATAGGATGACTTTCAACATTAGCAGGATCAGAACGGAGACCTGAACAAACTCGAAACCAGAATTGAGACAAGAACAAAACAAAGAATTAACAAAAAGTTTCAATCTTGAATCCCACCTCGGTTCTGCTTCTACCAAAGAACAAAGTAAAAACCCAAATTAACAAGAACCAATCAACATGACCAAAAGGCTGAAGTCAGAAGTGGAACAGGACCTAAAGTTTAAATTAACCAAAAGTTCCAAGGTAAGTTGGACCCATTCCAAAGCTGATTCCGGTGAAGAAAAAAGAGACCATAAAACCAAAATCAATCAATGAGTGAGGACAAAATCATTTTAAGATTTGAACTTGAATGAAGGTAAAAATTTCAAGAAAACATTCAAACCTGAACCTGATTTTGCCATTCAAACATCAAAACCTGGTAATTAATGCACATGCTTGAATCAACTTAAAACCTAGGGTTTAGATCAAAATGACATCATGACAATTCTTTAACTGTGGATTAATAGGACCAAAATCAAAAACCTTAAAACATGACATTGCAATAGTCAACCGTACAAACCCTAATTTGTATGACACATTGATTTATGAAAATTAGGGCATTGAAACCCATGATTAACCATTAAATCAACATGAAACATAACTTAGAAGGATTATAAATAGATTATATCAGTTTAAAAGCCCTAAAATCCCTCTAAATCAAAACCCTAAACAAGAACTATGGCACGAAAAAAATAGACAACCACCGAACACAAAAATGACAATGAAAAGTAAGAAAACAACACAAAAAAGGCAACAAAACAAATAGAAAAAAAACCAAAACTAGCAATGATTGATGAAAAAGAACTTCACAAACATGCAAATGACAAAGAAAGAAAGTATGCACAAAATAAGAAGGAAAATGGAGCACCTACCTCAAACGCACCACAAAAGGATGAAATTTGAAACTAAATTGCTACTTGATGCACACCCACAATCAAAACCCACACTTCTCAAATTATCTATATCTCAAAGTCGTAGAAGACACTTCAAATTACTCATATGAACAATAATAAACCTGATTAAATCTTTTAAAACCTATTTCGCACATTTAAGAGAAGTGACGATTAATGTCATTAATGCGGTTGGTCGGGTAGAGTCAAAGTCATAAAGGCACATTCAACCTACTCATAAAATCAAGGTAGGGCAGATGCGGATCTGGAATCAAACCAAGACATGAATTTCTCAACAAGTTTTGTTTCCTATTTCAACTTCGATTCCGGTCTTGCAACAAAAAAATCCAGCACAATGAAGAAAAGCAAGGAGTGGGGTCAGAACTAGATCAAAATCAAGAACTTGAACCAAGTTCCAAACTTCATCCCAATTATGATCCCACTTCTCCAAAAAACACCAAAAAAAATAACAAAAACAATACCACAAATGGGATTGGACCAAAAACTAAACCCAGGCGAGACACAACAAGAGCAAAATCAGAACAAAACCCAAACTAGTAACTTTCACCAAGTTTTAGATCTGGTTTCCATCCAGGCTCTACTTCCGACAAAAAACAAGAAAATGAGCAAGAAAGGAAAGCAAAGAAAAACCATAGGGAGGAAACCAACCCCGAAATCAATCACAAACACAAGCACAAAAAGAGACAACAAAGGGAAGAATTGGAACTGAAATCGGAACCAACCTGAGAACTTTATACAAGTTTCCAAGTTCAATTTCATCCCACATTTTGAACTCATCAGAAAAACAAAGGAAGGCCTTAAGAGGGAAATGAACAACTCCTAAGGCCAAAACCAAAACACCAAGGAACAAACCAAAAACAAGGGGGACCCATTTTAACCAAAAATTAAAACGGGATGGTTATGCAAGGCATAACAAGAGGGAGAGAGGGAGATAGAGGGAGGAAGAAGGAGAGAGACATGAAAGGGAGAGAGGGAGATATGAAGACTTGAGAGGTAGAGAGTGTGAGTGTGATTGAGAGATTAAGAGAGAGGGAGTGGGAGAGACCCAATAGAGAGAGACCTAAGAGGGAGAGAGGGATTTGAAGAGACCTGAGAGAGAGAACTAATATGCAGAGAGACTTAAGAGGAAAAAATACTTCAAAGGGATGGGGAGAGAGAGAGGGAGAGGGGAGATGGAGAGTGTGAGGGAGATGGAGAGGAAGAGAGAGAGAGTGAGAGGGAGTGGGAGGGACCTGAGAGAGAGAGAGAGGTAGAAAGATAGGTCTAGAGCTCAAGGAGAGAGAGAGTGAGAAAGATAGGTATAAAGAGGGAAAAAGAGAGAAGAAAGGAAGGAGTGATAGGTCGAGAGTTTAAGGGAAGACATAGTGATATATAGAGAGGTGGAGAAAGGGATAGATAGATATGATGACTTATAAAGATTTTTTTGGCTCATTACTACAAAAAATATAAATATTTTCAAGTATTTTGAAATGAGTGTTACAAAAAAATCATGAAAAGAAGACTTTGCATGCAAAAGTAGTGAGCATTTGATGTTTCAAAAATGAAATATGAAGTTAAAATGATTATAATTATTTTTTGTGTACAATATAGAAACAAAACCTATTCCATTGTGTAGAGCTATCAATCACCTTTCCAACGCATATAAAAAGTCAAAATTTTGATAGGAAATGCAAAAGTCATGCCCATTTTACTAAAGAGGGTTTTTAAGGTCTTCAAAATGGATATCCATTTTCTTTTCCAAAAAAATAGGTTCCTAGTTTCCAAAACAAATATACATTTTGAAAAACAAAACAAATATCCATTTTGAAATGGATATCTATTTTAATTTGGTATTACCAAACCAAAATGGATATTGGCTCAGGATTTGGTTCGAGATTACCTCACCTAGAAAGTCAACCCAAAAAACGTGTTTTAAAAATTTGCTTAGTTTTTTTAAGTTCACATTTGTGGCTGACGACTTTTATTATCTGAATTTCATCAAACGAAAAGGGTTTAAAGAAAAAAATTTCAGCTTTCCACCAGTATAAGTTTTGTCTTAGTTTGAATTTAATAAATAATTATTATTGATTTTCTACATACATTACAACTAAAGTCCTAATTGATAGGTTGATTAAAAAACTTCTATAACTTACAAACTACTTAACATTTTTTAAACATACAAGATGGACCACATTCTATGCTTCACATACTATAGGATAAACAAAAAAAAATGAATTTCATAATTTTTTTACCAAGTTATGGTGGCCAGACATAGATGTTTTAATAATTCTAAAAATTTCTAATAAAATCATAACTAAATTATTTACATGGAAAAAAAATATAAAATAAAATTTGACACATTCGGGGATGTGTCCTCTACTTGTATTGAAATATTTAGAAAAAAAAAAAAAAATCTTGCACTTAGGGTGGTTAGGCATACACCTACTTCTTATCTTTTTCTTGAAAATTTAGTACCACTGCATTGAAATTTCAAAGTTTCTCAAAATAGATTTACCTTTTTCAAAAAAAGGACTAGTAGCCTAGAAACTACATTCAATTTGCTACAACTTTTGTTGTTACATATTTTTCAAACTATGTTAATAACCTATTCAAATTTTTATGTCAAGCTGCCTAACTATGATGTTCTAAATTTTCATCACCACTTAGAGGCCTAGTTTGGACCCCCATGATCTTGCACTGACCCAATAAACTATCCTCCAAAAATAAAGAAATAAAAGACACTTATAAAACAAGAGATAATATCCTACAATCACATATGACTTTTGATGTCCTTAATATATTATTGAGAATCAATAGATGAAGATGGAGGAGAGTCATTGTCTATATTGGATGCTAGTGTAGGTATCTCTGAAGGACAATCATCAGGTGTAAAATTTGAAAATGTATAAAGTTGAGTAGAACTATCTACCTCCCTAATTGCTACAATTTCCCTTCTTTGTATGTCCCTTATCACAACTTTTTTTAGCTGAAATTCAATTGTCTTCCCTATGTCGCTATTTGTTATCTGATAGATAGAGACAATATTTTAGTCAATGCTGGAACATAAAGAACTTTGATGAAGTATCGATTTCCAATATCATTTGTTCGTTATCCACATACACGTAAAGACGTGTTTTCTATTGTCAATATTTATACGATGTCTACTAGGTGTAAAGAGGTAAACATATATGGTGAATAAACCATATGATGAAAAGTTATTGAATCTAGAAGCCATGCACTAGTTTTATGAATCGTGGACTGTAAGAACATGCCCCTTTGATTTCTCTGTCTTTGTGTTGGTATTTGATGATGATGAAGATTCAAAGCTTACAATCTTATTATCCTAAATATTTTCAGTGAGGTTGTTGATCTTCTTCCTCATACAATCAAGTGTTGCATGTCCCAATTTTTTACAAAAAGAACATTTCGCATAGTTTTTTTGTAATTTCCTCTATTTGTGATTTTGACACTCCTTGTATTTCTTTATCCTAGCTTTCTTCACCTTTTTTGTCACCTTAGTTTTACCACTTTCAATAATTAGTGCATACGAGGAAACTATGGTGCCCATTTATACGAGTTTAGCTTGCTCCCTAATTATATCAACAATAAAATCATCAATTTTAGGCATTGACTAGTTTGTGCCTAAATCCCTCTTTGTGAAGTAAAAGATTGACATAAACTAAATATGAAGGGCCCAATTTAGATAGAGTTGATAAGATGAGTTGATCATCTTTCTTATCTATTACACATTCTTTTAGTTGTTGTCAAAGTGATTTGAACTTTGTGAAGTACTCTTGCAATGTCCTAAAATTATTTGGACTTCGACTTATCAACTCATTTTCTAATTCATGACATTTGATTTCATCAACTTTTCCAAAGAGTTTCTCAAGAGTTTGTCATACTTCTTGTGGGCTTTTGAATGCCTCCACATGAAAAAGGAGTTCTAGAGAGAGACATAAACATAACAAATGAAAAGATTGATCACATTTGTTGAACCATTTCTCTTTCTCTTTAACTGCATTTGCCTCCTTTTCACTGCCCATAGTTACTCTAAATAACTCTTTGATTTTGAGTGAAATTTAAAATTGCATCTTCCATTCATGATAGTTCAAGGGTGGGAGAGGTCTAATTTGTTGATTTGAATCCATGATTACTTTTGATTTGCAACTATTTGAATATTGAAAGAAACAACAATATGGAGTGCTTTTAAGCACAACTCTTTGACAACCCACCTTTTAATATTTTTGAATTCCCCCTTTTTTTCTGGTACTTTATTTTAGTGCATGTATTTTCCTTACAAAAATAAAGGTGAAAAAAAGAACACCGTATCTTAGGGTGAAATCCCGAGCATTGGATGGAGAAAAAGCATTGCAAATTCCCACAAATACAAATTTGCTAAGAAAGTTTTAAAATAAATAAATAATTAAGCCCCTTGGGTTGGAAAGAACTAAGGGCTACGAATCCCATATGACCAAGGCTAAACTTTAGAGAAGATTACCCCTCCCCTGCTGACATATGCCTTGGCGGGCGCGATGACATCAGCAAAAGGGGCCAAAACGCCAGGGAATCGTGCACCCCTCCCTTTGGTCGAAATTGACACTCGTCAAGGAGCTTGACGGCTGTACGACAACCCTCCAATGCTCTCGACCTGCAAACTAATGGCGTTCTCGACCTACAAATTAATGGCGTCCTGAGCAGATTAAGGGTACACAGGGAGGGGGGAGGGGCGTTTAGGTCGTGCGGTCTGCCAAAATTCCTATCGCGACGGTTGATGAAGGGACAGCCTACAATTTTCAAATCGTGACCCTTCAACAATGTGCAGGTCTCTCAACAATGCGCAGTTCTAAATTCAGATTCAAACACCTTCAATAGGGTTAAGACATCTTCATAGAGGTGAATCATGGCCTTTTAAATTGAATCACCGCCTCTTCAATGTCCAATGGTGCGTCCTTAGGTGGGTCTGCAGCATACAAATCGACCTCCAATCGCTCACAATTTTTCCTGCCCTCGAATTCACACCCTAGATTCGTCTATTCGAGCCTCTGATCGGCCAACTGTTGTCAACACAGATAGAGTGAAAGGGAATCGAACAAAATATAAATAGTTAAATATCACCTAACGGCCTGTAAAAACATTTACTCGGCTCTAATGCCATGTAAAAACCCGCAAGCACGAAGATTGATTATGAAGCACAGTGAAATTTTTTGCATAAACTTACTGGTTTATTATTTGAATAATATTTACATAAATAGTAGGAGAAATGGTACCTGATCTCCATGAAATGAGGACAGGACTCCTTATTCATCGAGTAGTGGCAGGTTTACTTACCACTATGAAGTGTCGAAAGTGAGTCAACATCTCAATAGAACTCCTAACTAATTTGACATCTTGTATGTGTAAGTGTCATAAACATCTACTTAAGCTTAAAGCTTATGTGTATACAAATAAATACACTAACAATATTGAGATAAACCTTTTAAAACAAAATGATGTGATTGAAGATGTTGGAAATAATATGAAATCACTACTATAAGAAAAGATGTTGGAAATAATATGAAATCATTACTATAAGAAATTGTTCCCCTTGCGTCATTGGATGGATAATGAGTGACTCGGAGAAAATTTTGGTATGCTAAGTAGTTTCTAAGTAGAAAATAGTGTGAAGCCAGTCAAACCAAAGAGGTAAAACCCATATTTAATTAATTTCTAAAATGATAGATGTTAAAAATAAAATTGAGGCACTTAGAAGCAAGAGGTACTTGGACAAACACCATGACATTAGTGGCTCCTGCTTTGAGCTATGCAAAACTTAAAATGAGATCCAAGACTTAAAGATGATTCGTCTCTAGGAACTACAAGAAAAAAAAATAGGAATCCTCCTATGGAAGCTTTAATTCCTTGAATGGATTGTATTCAAAACATACCAGAAGTCATTTAACAACATTCTTAGAGTGATAACTTTCACATATGGACTTGAGATTAGGATCTCTTTCAACATTACACAAATTTTTGAGAGAAATATAAATATATAAATATTCAACTAATGATTCCATAAGAGTACATTTTTATCCTTTCAATAATGAAACTTTATAAAGATAACCATTTTTTAAAATAATACTGTAATAAAAAAATTAAATATTTTTTTTAATCACATCCCTTAATTAGAAGCCCTTTAATCCTTGAAATACTGCTAAAAATAAATAATTAAAGAATTACCTACTCAAGAATAATCCTAACAATAGATATATGACTCCTAAGTCCACTGAATCAAATAAAAGAATGTGTCATTCTTAAGATTCACCAATCTAAGTAAACACAAGAAAATTCAAAAAAGAAAATAATTGCATAGGTTCTTGAAAACATTGTATGAAACTCATGTGCCTCATTTCCATGCATGTCAAAAAAAATTGGTGTCAAAAACAACCCAAGAATCAAACACATCTTCTTTCTCACTTTTCCTTGTTTCCCATACTAAGTATGTTACCCAGGACAAATTTTCTCATTCTATATTTTCTTGATTTACATATATTGTAACAAAACAAGATGCAACAACCTTCTAAGTTTAAATGGTTAACTATCAATGTCGCTTCTGTTTGTTTTTACATGAATACAAAGCTTGACATGTGAGCTTGAGACTTCATATTTTTTTAACTAAAATACTAAGATATATATACTAACTTATTCAGTAGCATTTAAGCTTAGCTTGTGTCGCTTCGGTCTGCTTGTTTGTCCATGAGTGCAGAGCTCAGCATCTGCGGAGTTTGAGGCTCCATCTTCCCTTCCAGCATCCACACCACTTGTTCCATGCTTGGCCTCATCTCCTCCTCCCTTTCAATGCATAACAATCCTACAACGGTTGCTCTTCTCACCTCTTCAATAGCCGCCTCCGTTGCAACACCTTCCTCCACAATATTAGTCGTCTTACCCTGGTAAATTTGAGTTGCAGCCCATGCGGGAAAGTAATACTCACTCGAAACTTGCACGTTTAAGTCCAGAGTTCTTCGGCCGGAAATGATTTCCAAGAGCGTCATCCCAAAACTGTATACATCAACCTTGGGAGTGATGGGAAGGCCGGAGATCCACTCTGGAGCCAAATACCCTCTTGTTCCTCTCGTTGTTGTCAGTACGCGGCTGAAATCTCTACCCACAAGCTTTGCCAACCCAAAATCTGCCAACTTCGGTGAAAAATTACCGTCCAACAGAATGTTCTCGGGCTTTACATCTCCGTGAATGATGCGATCTCTGCATTCCTCGTGGAGATAAAGTAAACCTCGTGCAGTGCCTAATGCAATCTGGAATCGGGTCTTCCAGTCGAGTACCTTCCGTTTACTTTTGGAATTACTGGTGAACAGTAAGGAATTTAGAGAGCCATTGGACATGTAATCATAAACCAGTAACCGTCTGGATCCTTCTGCACAAAACCCTCGAAGTCTGATCAAATTTGCATGTTGTATATTGCCAAGAGAACTGATTTCCGCTCTGAATTGCTTACCGTGATGTCTTGAACCTTCCAATTTCTTGATAGCCACAAGCGTACCGTCTGTTAGAGATCCTTTGAACACTGTGCCGAATCCTCCGCTCCCCAACTTAGACCGGAAATTCCTTGTTGCAATCTTCAACTCCATGTAACTAAACATTCTAAGAAAAGAGTCCGAGGAATCCGAACACGTATCCTTTGGTCGTAGGCGATACCTTTGCCACACTAAAAATGAAAAGATACTCAAAACAACGGTGAGAGCACTCACAATGCTTGTGGCTTTGAGTTTGGAGGACCATTTACGATCCTTTGGAAGTGCAGAGGCAGTTACTCGAATGGAGACCGTCGATCTGCTATTTGATGGAGAGTTCTGCATGTTTAGCAAATCTCCGGACCAGATTTGACAGGGGCCTGAAGGAGAATTGAAAGCAAACGCAGTGCACGAGCAGTTGCGGAGGCAAGCTTTCCGGCAATCTTTCTTTGTAGGCACAGGGTATAAGGAAGCTGAATCATCAGGCAACGTTACACCAGGGTCGATAAATTCGTCAGTGCTGCCTTTCCTGGTACCGCAGTTTGACGGCCTCTGCCGAACACAGCCACTGGACCACCACTCTTGCGAATCCCAGGCGTGATTGTCTGCGGGGGTGAAGCCTTCCACACAGCTGCAGAATTGAAGATTGTTGGAGTTGCAGGTTCCGTAAGCGCCACAGAGACCATATACGGCGCACTGATCTAAGGGGCGAGTCGACACCATTGTCCATTTAGTGTCATCAAACAAAGCATATTCTTGTATTCCTCCGGACTTAATTTGGAGAAAACGTGAGATCCCTTTCAGCAACAGCAACTTATAACTGACATACAAACCAGAGCTAGTACTTTCAAATGTAAGATTGTAGTAGTCTCCGTTTATCATTTCTGGAACTGCACTGAAAATTTTGCCGTCCCAATCTCCACTCTCCCAATACCGGACAGAATTATTCCATTTTAGCACGAATTGAGTACCTTCGGGCTGAAGGGAGAAAAGGCCAGGAGCGGGATCCATTGAGCTTTTCCAACCGACTAGCTTTCGCTGTCCACCGAACCTCATCCCGGGCAACAAGGTATCTACAGGATAGTAGAAACTCTGCCAAACAGTCTCAGATTTATTGTCATCACCGAGCATTAAAAAATTACCAGAATCTAATAGAACAGCCCGCGAGGGCTTGCTCGATGTGTTGGCCGACCAAAGAGATGTGCCCTGAGCATCAAACAGTCCCAGATTACCTCCTTTTGACAGCTTCAGAACGCCAGGCTTGTTTTTCGCCGGACTCTCCCTATTAGCCACCCAAACGACCATCTTCTTTGGTATTTTGGCATACCAGATGCCAATATACCAGTTATTGCTTCCATTTGGGCTGAAAAATCCCATTTCAAATGTGCCATTCTTTGAAATTATTGTCTGATTTCCAATAAGCGAGGCGCCCAAGGAAAGAGAGTCACCCCTACCAGTTGATAACCCTTTACAGTTGCAAATTATAAGTAGTACAGTAAGAGCGAAGATCATAAATGCTAGGAGATTGTTCCTTTCCATTTCCGAATTATTGGTTTTCATATTTTATGAGTTGATCGGATTATATAGTAGAATTAGCGCTAAAACTCGGAAAAATCGGATACCGTCTTGCCAAATCTCCTGTTCAGAGGTTAAATCGGCACATGTATAATTTTGAGAAGAAAGTGTAAAATCTGTAAGAGAAATATTTTGTTTGAATTTGTAGTACGACATTTGTGTATTTAAAAACAAATATGTAAGAAACATATATAATTAATATTATAAAATAAATATCGATATAAATTAATCTTGTAAATTATTTAATCACAAGAACTAATTTAAGAAATTTGTGTTAAAATTTTTTGGACATTTCTTTTCCTTACATAAGATTATATATTGTTTTTCATGCATTAATATTGTTAGAATAGGGATGCAAGGATAGATCACTCATAACAACAATTGTTGCTTTAATGATCGAGAGACCATGTGTTTTAAGGATGGTGAGTGTAGAAGTTATTTTACGAGATTTAGTATGATCATCATGAATGACTTGAACAATTCGATGAGTTGTGGGTAAAGATTCTTGTGTTTCTTTTAATTATCTATGATCAATGTATTCTTGTATAATGAAACTTGATTTGTATACGACAATATTTTCTCTTATGATTTGCTCAAGAATAAATAAAACAAACTAGTATGACATTTCTTAAGAATTATTTTTGATTGAGAAAAATAGAAACCTAATATATTTGATGTCTGAAACAAATTTACATATTTAGTCAAAATACATTTCCTCAAAGCTAAAACATTTTTATGTTAATATTTTGATATGACATGCTTTAGACAAATATCTCTCAATTAGTTAAAGGTCTCATGTGAAGGACCATAAAGTCAAAAGTTTGACTTTATATGAAGGACAATGTGAATATGAGTCATTGCCAGTCAGCGTTGAATGCGGGTGACTAGCGGCTTGATGCGCTATTTCCATCGGATTTTCGGGAATGTTCTAAAGATACCGCAAATTTCCAAGGAAACGTATTAAATGAATCTGCAGCATCTGTAGCTTACACTTGTATGCGAGAATATTCTTGAATGATAGCGAAGCTTTCGGGAAGTGAGGACGAGGTAGGGTGGACGGAAAGTTTTCCCAACTCGTAAAATAAAACGTGAAATTTATACGAAGACAAATCAGCTATTCTTTAATGTGGTGAATTATTAGAGTCCATTTTTAATACTTATTTGTATAAAAACAAATAATTCATTTCAAATATAAATATTATCTTTAATTTTATTTAAAAGAAAAAAGTGAGGTACCTTAAAATCAAGATCTATTTGGAAAAATGTAAAATTCATAATTGTATTTCTAATAGATACTTAAAAATTAAATTAGCAATTTTTTTAAGCTTTTTTTTCTTTTCTTTTATTTTTTAAGTAGTATGTTATAGAATTTAAAACTTGTATTTTATTGGAGAGACATATTCTCAAATATATTACAATAAAAATAAAAATAATAATTTAACAAAATTTTAAGATATTTTAAAACACTTTATTACATGATTTTGATAAATTTCTAGAAAAATGGTATAATTTTTTAATCGACGTTTCTAATCATATTTATGATAAGAGGATAAAATTTAACAAGCTTAACTTTTAAACAAATTTCTCTCTTATGAAATGTATCAATTAGATACATTTGTATTTCCATAATTCATTGGAATTTGATTTCAAAATATTTTGAAATTTTTATATGTAAATTATTATTTTATATTTGAAATCACACTTCTCGAACCATCATTTTAAATATTCATTGTATATTTTAATAGTTTTAATCAAATAATTAAAATTTAATAATATTTAATTTATATAATTTATAATCATTTTAAAATATCAATAAAAACAATATTTAAGGTATTAAACTTTCTCAAATTCTAACTTTCTTTATTAATAAAACTTTAAGAATATTAAATAACATTAAATAATTTTACATGTTATCACTTTTTTTTATAGGTAAGTTGGAACATAGGGTTGCTCCATATATTAGTTCATAATAATACATTATGCTTTGTATACAAAAATCAAGTTGAACTTAGAACTATTTTACCTAAATCATTACATATATTTTATTCTATTACTTCAGGATATAAAAAAAACCTTGAGCTCATCACTAGTTTTCCAAATTAATTATTCAGTATCAAGTATACTAACTTTTATCACCCAATTTACTGCTCATATTCCTAGTTCATGAATTTGAACATCCATTCAACATAAAATGTGGGTTCTAGATTCATTACCTTCTTGAGAAATGAACATCCCTTTGTTGCCTTGTTTTGATGATGCATTAGTGTTATGGTTTTAAAGTTTGAGAAGAATGGAAGTCATTGCACCACAACCCCCATCTCCAAATTCCTCTTGATGTCTTGCACATTAGAATAGCCACACCTAGCCTTGCTACTCAAATTACCTTATCGACTTCCCACATAAAGTTATTCTTATCATCTCCTCCATAAGATCCCTAACCAACTCCTTTGAATCCCCCAAGTCCAGTAATGAAGCCAAAAGCACAGATAAAATTTGTTTGTATTTACTAAGTAGAAATTTCCCATTACATGGAAGTCTTCACTGAAAACCCACCTTATTGGCAACAAAATGAGCCCATGGTGTGATTTTAACACCATATTTGACTGCTAGTCCATCTTCTAGAACTTACTAGCTAAATTGGACTATCTATTAGAAACCAAGATCAGACATGCAAACCAAAAAACTTTCCACAAAAGAGAAAATTAGAAAAAGAAATGCTATTGCAAAAAGACGTGCAAATAATATTATTCAGGAATTCATAATTACATGAGATGATTTGCTTTATAAAAAAAAGGTATGCATAAACCTAATCTTATCTTGAGCAACAAGATAGCTCAACAAGATAAGGATGAGAATAATTAACCTAGGAATTAAAATATTACCTAAGCGAAGTTATGCAAGTGTAATTAAATATTAATTACACTAACACCCCCCCATAAGTACAACTTAGGGAGACTAAAAAAGCATGCACCTAAAACTAAGATGAATGCAAGAAAGCAAGAATGGGTCCCAACAACAAGTCCTGATCAAGTACCCATGTACAAATGCAATAATGAGGTAGAGATGGAAAACTCGGCAGGACAAAACACCCCTACAATGAGATGAATGTTGCAAAGAAGTACTGGAAGAACACTGTGGAGTAACACTAGAACCAAAATCTGGCAAGTAAGGAAAGACACTTTTGTCTACAAGAAACCAAATGAGAGTCACTAAAGGACTCAAGAATAATCATAATAATGTGATAGTAGACCCAATGCCATAGAACAAATTGGAAAACTCACAAACTAGAACAACCCTGAAATCTGTGAAGTAACTGTAGATGATATGATGACCTAATCTGGAAACCGTGTATCTCAATGCCAATGCCAAACTGTGACTAAAAATATTCCATGTGAACAAGTACCATAAAGACTCTGGAAAATTAACCATAAAAACATGGCCCTCAAATTGAGAAGGATTTGAACCAATGTGGATCAATAACCATAAACTCCCAATTTAAAGTGTGAATCAATGTGAATCTGATATGTGTCAAGAAAAGACAAGATGTGGCCAAAAAAAACTAAGAAACCATATATAACCCATGTGAGTGTCCATCGAAACAAGATGGAGATCAAAGTGCATGCACACTCTAATCATATTATTATGCAAGAATCCCCCTGATGGAACTTTATTTGAGTTCGTTTATTACAATAACCCAATGATTGTAAAAGGAGTGAATGCTAAACATGCATAAATATAAAATGAAAAAAAACCCCATATCTATGTAGAGGACTAAACCATCTTTCCAACACCACAAGAATGATGAAAAATGGATAAGCGAGTCAAAATATATGTCTCCTGGAGTGAAAACAACAATATGCAACTTTCGAGGATAAAAAAGGCATCAAAAAAGAAAAATAAAAAATCACACCTACACCATTACGAAGATCTCGGAACCAACTTTTCGACGATATCTTGTTTGCAAAAAAATAATGTTGTATGTGAAAGTTATGCCTGATTCCGTGAAAGTGCTTTGAAAAGGCCCAATATGCCCTTCTGCAGCCCTCAGGGGCTAAAAAAATAGAGCCCCTAGTCACCTGGGTGGACCAAAGGACTGGCGGCTTGGGTGTTGGGTGCAACCTACTCGGGCAGATGCTGCAAACGACTGGGGGTTGGAGCTCGGGCCCCCGGTTCTCCACGTGACCTCCTTTGAAAGTCATGGGTGCTGAGACCTGGTGGAGTGGTGGCTGCCACTGGAGGGTGGTGCTCTGGTGGCTGCTAGGCGGTGCTAGGGTGGCACTCTCCTTTTGAATGGGGAGCACTAATTTTTTTAGCTTTTTAATTTTTATTATTATTTTTTTTGAATTTTTTCAAAAAACATGCATCGATCTGCATGTTGGGGAGGCCTATGGCCTCCCTGAAAAAATAATTTTCCTCTCCGGTTGAATTTGTCCAAACTAGACAAATTTTATATGAAAATAGGGGTTTCATGGCATTGCAAATCCAACAACGAGGTCCGTTTTGGCCCAAAGTGCCTAGAAAATTAGGCGGCCCCCAAATTTCTTAGAAAATCATCGAGCTTGAAACCCTCAAAGATTTCTTCAACGATGACCAAAATCAATGAAATAAAAGCCATTTTTGACCTTTTCCAGTGCTTTGAATCCAATGGAAAACCTCGATCTGATCCAAGACACTGCATGAATATGTTCAAGGAATGAAACCCTCGAGGATCCTCGAACATGCTCTATAATGTATTTCTTAAAAAAAAGCTAAGAAGGGGCTGCAAATCAAGGCTCTGATAACATGTTAAAAACTAAGATCAGGCATGCAAACCAAAAAACCTTCCACAAAAGAGAAAATCAGAAAAATAAAAGCTATTGTGAAAAGATGTGCAAATAATATTAATCAGGAATTCATAATTACATGAGATGATTTGTTTTATAAAAGAAAAGTATGCATAACCCTAATCTTATCTTGAGCAAAAAAATAGCTCAACAAGATAAGGATGAGAATAATTAACCACCAAGGAATTAAAATATTACCTAAGTAAAGTTATACAAGTGTAATTAAATATTAATTACACTAACACTATCCATTGCTCCCTCACCAAAAATCTTTACCAAGAAATTTTTATGGCCTAGATATTTTTACTCTACTCGAAATAAAAAGGTTGTGTCCTCTTAATTTTGAATGGGAATCTTAATTCAAAATGTTTTAAATAAAAGGGGAATATATTCTAAATGATTTCCTTGTTTCGTCTACCTATGGTAGTTGCAACTAAAATGATTAAATCATATTCTATTAATGCTTAGTGATATTGTTTCACATGGTTACTACCTCCTAATTTGACATGGAGGGGGACTGTTTGTTGCTAGCTACTTGATCTGCTAGGATCTATGACTGGTGCTTAATGAATGATAATTTATGTAAATGAGTAAATGAAAGTCTTAAGCTTAATTTCAATGATTTTAAAAAGAAACTAACAATGATTAAAACAATAGGAATATGAAAATAAAGAAGAGATGACAGAGATAGAAAATTGATAACGAAGTTCACCAACTGGATATGTTTTCGAGCTCCTCTCCAACAAAGTGATCAATCCTTGATTATAGATTAAAAGAAACTTCAATTTATTACAAGCCTTCTCAAGCCTTTTCAAATGATAGTGACAAGTTCAAAATCCTCTCCTTCAAGTATAACTCAACTTGGCTTATAGCCTTTCCTAGCTAAATGTACATAGTAGAAATAATTTCACTATCAAACTCTCCATTTCTTCACCATTGTTCTTCTAAGCCCAAAATCCCCTCTTTAAATACAAATCCATATGCCATTTAGGGGTTTAGCAAACAGATTTCCCAATATTACCTTATCTCCCAATTTTAACTTTAAATCTTGTAAATAAGGCTTATATGTCTTTACATAGGTTTTTCGGGTTTTAAAATATCAAAACCCATTTATGCTATTATATAATTGGCATTAAAAATGTGTGGCTCGCATTAGTAATTTTAGGATGTTGTTAAATGTGTGGTCAACGATTCAAACCTCTGCCCCCTATTTATAAATACCATTGGATTTTATTCTTGTTTAAAAGACACTACCGCCAAAATACTCTCAAATCCTCGGCTTGGCACAATGGTAGTAGGTATCATTTTAGAGAGGGGAGGTCAACGGTTCAAACCACTTCCCCTCCAAATTTGGCTTTGATACATTAAATAGAATTCACCATATGCTGTATAGCGAGGACCTCAAACAGTGTGTTGGTGGAGCTTAAAATTATGAATGAGGAGGTTGGGGTTCAATTCCCCCAACAAAAATTTTAACAACCAAACTGCCAACCTCATAGCCTGCCATGTGGTGCCACGTGGTGCCCTACTATTGGTCCACGTGGCACTTTTCTATTAGCCATCGAAGGACATGTGTTAGCCTTTCATTGGACCACTTCGACTATCAGACTGTCACATCACTAGTCACTCAAATGCCACACGTTAAGACAAGATAGGTCCACATCATGCCATGTCATTGTGCAAACTATCACATCATCATGCTAACATTAGCATTTGTATGGTCTTAGTCAACATTTTCCCACAAACTTTGACTAGCCATAAATTTTGTGTATGAGGTTTTTTTGATGTGATTCAATTGGTGTTGAATTTGTATCGACGAGCTCTTTGATGTGATGCCATTTTTGTCCATTTTCATGGCGATAAAATTTTTGACCTAGAATCTTCATCTGGAACCCCTTTTTGACCAAACTTTTACCAAGAATAACTGGGGCATACAAACTCCTTTTGAAATGATTCAAGTTATGTTGGGTTTATACTGGCAAGCTCTTTCACATCATGCCATCTCTTAGAGAATCTAGAAAAAATGAATTTTTGGTGAATATTTCCACTTGGATCAGTCCTCCCCACTAGAGAGCTTTTAGACCTCCAAAAGCTTGATTACATAGAAAGTAAGTGAGGGTACAACTCTCTCACTTTTCCAACCTCCATCTACCTTGATTTGCTAGGATTCATCCCTTTCAGTCCCACTCTAAGGTACTCAACAACATCCCTTCATGAAGTTCTAACATTTCTCTCTAGGATGGCATCTTCTTGCAACTCATTCATGTACTCACCTGTAATAAATCATCAACATAAGGAATTTGAATATCAACGTCCTCATCAAGTATCATTGTAGGTTCACACAATTTCAAATTCTCTACATCAACCATTGAGTAGATATGCATATAAGGAGGTAGATTTATTTGAAAGGCATTGGTACCAATCTTTTCTAAGATCTTAAAGGGACCATACCTTATTGAATTGAGCTTTTTAGCTTCACCTTGAATTCTTTCTTTATGGTTGTGTAACCAAACTTTGTTACCAAACTTTGTTACCAACCTAAAATTAATGATGAACACAATGCTTATTATGCTCGACTCTGTAATTTTTAAGGATTTTCTCTAGCTATGCTTCAACTGCCTGATGGACTGCTTGGATCTTCTATATTAACTTCAAGGCCTTGCTTGCATCGTGATGTACATCTTTAACATCTTCCTTCTGAAAAGAAAAATCCATAGGTGTCCTTGGGAGATAACCCAAATAAGTTTCAAAAGGAGATCTTTGAGTAGAAGAGTGTGTTGCATGATGGTAAGAATGTTGCACATAATGTAGACTCTCATCCCACAACTTAGGATGTTTACTATAGTAACCTCTGAGAAGATGTGCAACTATCCCATTTACTACCTTTTTCTATCCATCAGTATGTGGATGGGAAGTTGTACTTTTCTTCAATCTAGTGTCCATGAGTTCCCATAATGCTGAACAAATTTCCCCCAAGAATCAAGAATCACAATTTGATACAATAGAAGTAGGAAGCCCAAAATGAACCCAAACAAATTGGAAGTACAAGTGTGTTGTTAGTTTAGTTGTGACCTTTCTTTTACAAGGCATTAGAACACACATTTTTCTGAATGTATCCACTACCACAAATAGATAATCATGCCCTTTCCCAGAAATTGGTATCCCCCCAACACAATCAATTGAGACACTCTCCCATGGATGGGATGGTATAGGTAGCTCGGTGTGTACAACCCTAATTTCCTATTGTTAGTCTTGCTTGTTGCACACATTACATATCTTCTAATATACTTAGATGTACAATTTCTTCCATGCAAGGCCAATAACAATATTTCTATAGTTGTGGCATTGTTTTGCTTACCACAAAGTGTCCAACAATCATTGATGCATGTGCTTCTCTAATTACCTGTGCTTGTTCATCTTGCTGAATACATAATTTCCCTAAATAATATAGTGATTCATCTTGCACATAGTAGTATTTCTCTTCTACATGTTTTCCTTTAATTAATGTTGCATAAATATCCTTAAAGTCTTTGTCCTTAGCATATTATTCTTGATAACATTCATGTTCCATAGAACTACTTTGAATAATAATTGTAGGGTTTTTAGGAGGCCTATATAACATATCTTTGACTTTGTTCTAAACCCCCTTCTTATATTTTATAACAAAATGAAACTAATGTAGAAAGTCCATCCACCTTCAAAGTGCCTACTTTGTTGCACTTTAGATTGTGAGTGCTAATATTGAAGTGGTTGATGATATGTATGTAATGTCATTTATTTTCGTAGTAGGTAGTGTTTCCACTTCTTTACACTTTGAACTAATGCATATAATTATTTATCATATGTGGGATAGTTACTTACTATAGTCGTGAAAGTTTCAGAATGAAATAAAATAGGTTTTCCTCATTGCATGAGTACTGCTCCCATGGAAAACCTACTAGCATCTATCTCAATTTAGAATGGTTGTTGTAGATATGGTAGAGCCTGAACTGGTGCAGTGCTTAGATTTTCCTTTAAATTATCGAAGGCCTTTTGTTGTGGACCTCCCTATACTAGAAATATTTCTTCACACTTGTGAGTGTGTGCAATGGAGATGCTATGTAGGAGAACTTAGCTATGAACTTTCTCCAATACTGTACTTCACCTAGAAAAATTCTGACATCTATAACTATACTTGGCTTCAATAAGTTTACAATGACTACAAACTTTGCAAGATCCACAAGCGACCTCCTCCTACAATATAGCCTAAGTACACTAGTGATGTCTTAGAAAATTCACATTTTGACATGTCTTTACATACATTTTTTCTTTTCTCAATCCATCCAATACTTTTCTCACATTCTCTACATGCTCTTCCAAAGTTCAACTAAAGACAACTTGTAGTAATGGAAATAGCACTCCCCACCTTGGAGGAATAGGGCACAAGGATAGGGTTCCTATTTTACACTTACTAAACTCAAGGACACCTTAGACATCTCAACCTCAAGTGTTGAATGGAGGCATGAGATCTACTAGAAGGGTATCCTAGGGTATGTTTAGAAATTAATGAGGGGTTCACCACAAAGTTTAAACTTGGAAAAGACAATGAAATGCAAGATAAAATTTAAAACCCTAATATGATGCAAGCCCGATTTAAATGACCTAGAAATGAAAGAAGAACAAAACAAAAAGCTATAGAATAGAATGTGTGCACCTAGAAATTTGGAGATGGTTGGAAGGAGTCTTGAAATGTTGGAAATTCTAACCTTTTGACCTAGTAGGACTCATTCTCCATTCTAGGTGAATCAGTCCCAGTTTTTTATTTTTGTACAAGAGCATGTTTCAGACAAAAGGTAACCAAATCTATAAAAAAATCTTAAAAACACCTATAATGGGACTCATTCACCACTTGTGGTGAATGAGTCTAGTTTGGATTTTCTAGAACTTCAATATCTGAATCTATTCTTCTTAGTCTACTCAAGCTGCTTCTCCAAGTTTCTGGATCCAAAACTCTAATTTTAGGGTTGTAGATGACCTTTTAGTGAAGATTATGACCTTGTGAAAACTTGATGACTTTCTCCACCTTCAAAAACTAATCTCCAATGATCCTTCAAGCTCCAAAACACCTAGATCTACAATCACACATGTAAAGAAGAGAGAAAATTGTTGATTGTTAGTGAATAGGAGTCTGCCTTGGTCAAACCCCTTTTAGGTAATTAAACAAAATTATGAAGCAATGAAACAAGGACATGAAACATGAAGCATAGGATATGAAACATGAACAATTATACCTTGAATGATTTCTTGTAAATCTTCAAGTCAACATGAAATGGCCATGAAAGATGTAGATCTTGATCTTGACAATAGGACTAGAAAAATGCTTGACCTTGGAAATTCAATGCTACATCACAACACTAGCTCAATAACATGCTTGATGCTTGATATGCTTGACATGATCATGGATCTTCAATTTTGTAACAATTGATGAAGAATTCTACCCTTGAATGCCTTAAAAATGATCTTGAATACTCTCTTGATGATTTTGTGAAGTCTTGGAATGCTTAGCTCTTGAGTGCTTGACTTGATATCATGAATGCTTATGTGAAATAGTGATTTGAAAGCCTATTTATATAGTAAATTTATTTAAATGACCATTTATTAGATCCCCAAGACTGATATAGAATAAATTTGAACATAAAACCTAATTTTTCCTGCTCAAACCTCAAAAATAGGCCAAATGGGACTCATTTGCCCAAACTGGTGAATGGATCCCACAGTGGCTATTTTGCTTGCTAAAGTGTTAGGGAATGTGTAAATTAAGTTTATTTGTTGATGGGTAAAAGCATAAAGTTGTGTCACACTTTCAGCTAAATAAATAGTTTTGAGTGAAATGTTTTTGACCAAAAAAGTTTCAGCCAAATAGGTTTCAACTAAAACCATGTGGCCTATACATGGCACACATGGTTTTGATCGAATAGGTTTTTCGAATCCAAGAAAAATAATTTTTTCCCTTTCTGCTTTGAAATTGGCTTATTTTATGTGTGGGATTTCTATAGAAATGGTTTTGACAACCCTTTCTATAGAAACCCTTTCTACAAACTAGCTATGTATCCTAGTTGGCCCAACTCAACTTTTTTTAGTATTTTCTGAAACATTCAACTTCAACTATGTATTTTTTAGTCAAAATGATGTTTTAAAAAAAAGAGAGAAATACCCTTTTGTAGAGCTTAGAGTGATGAATTTGAATATGTACTTTTTTAAATATTTTGATTAGTTTTAATATATTTTATTTTTAAAATAATGCAAGTAGGTTGTTAAAGTTAAAAAAGAGGCTAATTAATTTTTTTTTAAAATAGTAAAACATATTACATTTAAAATATATATATATGAGGCACTAGAGGAGAGAGTCCTCTTCAAAAGGTATAATTTGTTTGTTCAAAATAATTTAGAAAACAAACAATAGTTGACATCCCATGAAAACTCTCAAATTCTGACAAGTTTGACTTTAAATGTTATTACGAGAAAAATATACATCAAAATTTTATTTTTTTTCTTTTTTTCCATGCACCGAATATTGAAGTTACCTATTTGGAAAAAAAAGGTAGAAATGAAGTTTTTTTCAATGTTTTTCTTAATAGCCAGTGAAGTCACTTTTTATTGAAATTTTCAACATTCTAAAATCTTTTCTTATATTGATAAAAAAATAATGATTTTTTTTTTAAATATGAAAAATTATAGCAATAAACTTCATTAAAAGTTTTTCATTTCATTAGTTTACATCATTTTGAAATTCAAAACATAAAGACCACTTTTTGTGGCCAAAGTTTAAATTTTTTGCTATTGCCCAATTCCTTTATAAAAGTGTGACATAGGTTTGTGCTTTTACCTTGATATTGTTAGGTTTTTGATTGAAATATGTCTTGGGATGCATAATATAGGATCATAGGGGCCTATTAATGATGATATAAAGGTCATAAATGCAATAGGTCCCAAAATCCAATGTGAAAGTGTAAATAAATATACTTTACAACATTAAATTATGTCCAAATTGAGTCTATTTAGCTTGAAAAGGCCCAAAATCCAACGTGAATGTGTAGAACACATTACAACACTAGATTAGGTCCATTTAATTTATAAGCCTCCTAAATTTAATGTAAATGTGTCAATAATTACACTTTACAACACTAAATTAAGATATAGTTAAGTTAATTTAGCTTAGAAGGGCCCAAAACCTAATTTGGATGTGTAGAACTCATCACAACACTAGATCAAGGAAACCTTAAGTTCAATTTATCATTAATTATTCACAAATTAAGTGAGGAAAAGGAATACCCTTTTTCCATTATTACATCTAGCCTCCACATTAGTGAGAGGATGAACTTTCTTCAAACTCACACTAACATAAACATTCAAGGAGGTTAATTGTACCAATCTTGAGATGGTCTAGAGTTGACCGCAGAATCAAATTGAGTGGGTGGCTCGAGGATCTAAGATCCCATCCAAGCAAGCACAAAAGACACACACAAGGTGTACTTGGTATACAAGATAAATCATGGCGTGTCAATAGCTAAAAGAAGAAAAACAAGTAAAGAGATAAAATGAGAGGTGGATCAAGATGGGCAAAAGTAGTGATATGATGGGTATGTGGTTATTGACCTTTTTTTTACTACCCAAAATGATGAAACAAAATGGTTTTCAAAAGGAGATTCTCGATTTTCCACCAATACAGATTATGCTTTACTATGAATTTAATAAAATATTATTCATTTCTATTTGAAATTATGACCCAAATTCTTAATTGATGGAGCTACCTGAAAAAATTATAAGCACACCAAATGAGTATTACATCTGCTCATACACGAATCACGAAACATGTGTCACATTCTATGCTTTTGCATATTAGGGGATCAAAATGTGAAGTTTGACCAAGTTAGGTGGACTGGCAGGTTGCACGACGTAGAGAATCTATGACTAGTCATTAAACACAGAGAGAAATGAAAACTTGCGAAAAGCGTATCTGGAACGGCGGAGTTCTCTAGGAATATCTTTGCGCCAGCAGGAATATTGCATGGTTTTGGTGCGTAAGGTTGGGGTCGAGATTAGGACAAACACCACTTATTTTTTTCCCTAAAATTTAGAATACTAGAGGGTGGAAATTTCAAAATTTTTCACCAAAATAGATTTTTCTTTTAAAAATAAACTATTAGTTTAGAAACTATATTCAATTTCTAAATTCTATTTTAAATATTTTTGAAATAATATAGATAACTTATTAAAAATTTTACGTCAACTTTCCTAACTTTGATTTTTCTGAATTTTTTGCCACTTAAGGTACTATTTTTTCCATGATGATCCTATAGGTGTTGTGCATATTTTACACACACACCCCGCTGTAGGAAGGGACCCCCTTTTTTCACTCCAGACAAGCTAAGCTTTGCTCCTATCTTGTTTTGCTTCCGCGCTGTAGGTCAAGCTGGTCGTATTGCATTCAACGATCGATCCCCAGCGGGCCTACTTGGGGTATTCAAATCTAGGGAGAAACAAAGTCCCCAATCCCTTTTATGCCTTTTGTCTTGTTCCTGTTGGCTTGGTCCCTGATCGCTCAATTCGCTTTTTTCTACATTTTTTACTTTGGGAACAACTTTCTGGTGGATTTGAGATGCTTTTGTGGTGCCTAAATCAATTTCCAAGGTTTTGTCAATGTTTCATTAAGTTTCGGTGGTTTCAAAACTTTCCCTCCAAAACTCCCTCCCTCTTTGGCTATTTTGAAACATCCATGGACCCCCAACAGTCCGCTTTCCACATTTTTGACTTTGGGGACAACTTTCTAGTGGATTTGGGATGTTTTTGTGGTGCCTAAGTGAACTATCAAGGTTTCGTCAATGTTTTGTTAAGTTTTGGTGGTTTTAGAACCTTTCCTCTGGAACTCCCTCCTTCTTTGCTTGTTTTCAAACATCCGTGGACCCCCGATGGTCCGCTTTCCACATTTTCGACTTTGGAGACAACTTTCTAGTGGATTTGGGATGTTTTTGTGGTGCCTAAATGAATTTCCATGGTTTTGTCAACACTTCGTTAAGTTTCAGTGGTTTTAGAACTTTCCCTTTGGAACTCCCTTCGTCTTTAGTTGTTTTAAAACATTCGTGGACCCTCGACGGTCTTCTTTCCACATTTTTTATTTTAGGGATAACTTTTTGATGGATTTGGGATGTTTTTGTGGTGCCTAAGTGAACTGCCAAGGTTTCCTAAATGTTTCATTAAGTTTCAGTGGTTTTATAACTTTCCCTCTGGAACTCCCTCCCTCTTTGGCTATTTTGAAACATCTGTGGACCCCTGACGGTCTACTTTCCTCATTTTTAATTTTGGAGACAACTTTCTAGTGGATTTGGGATGTTTTTGTGGTGCCTAAATGAACTGCCAAGGTTTTGTCAACGTTTCGTTAAGTTTCAGTGGTTTCAAAAGTTTCCTTCTGGAACTCCCTCCCTCTTTGGCTTTTTGGAAACATCCATGGACCCCCGATGGTCTACTTTCCACATTTTTGACTTTGGGGACAACTTTCTAGTGGATTTTTTATGCTTTTGTTTTGCCTAAGTGAACTGCCAAGGTTTCGTCAATGTTTCATTAAGTTTCAGTGGTTTCAGAACTTTCCTTCTGGAACTCCCTCCCTCTTTGGCTGTTTTGAAACATTTGTGGATCCCTGACAGTCTGCTTTCTATATTTTTGACTTTAGGGACAAATTTTTGGTGGATTTGGAATGTTTTTGTGGCACTTAAGTGAATAGCCAAGGTTTTTTCAATGCTTCATTAAGTTTCTGTGGTTTCAGAACTCCATCCATCTTTGGCTATTTTGAAACATCTATGGATCCCTAGCGACCCGACCCATCTGTGGCCTTTTTCGGTACTCCATCCCTCTGTGGCCATTTTGAACATTCATGGAGCCTCAGCGACCCAGCCTCCAGGACCTGGCCCCTCCATGGCCGTTTCTGGGACTCCATCCCTCTGTGGTTGTTTTGAACATTCATGGAGGCCCGACAACTTGGCTTCTGGGACTGCGTCCCTCCATGGTCATTTTGAACATCCATTGAACCCTGACGACCTAGCCTCCAGGACCTGGCCCCTCCATGGCTATTTCCAGGACTCCGTCCCTTCGTGGTGGTTTTGAACATCTGTGGAGCCCTAGTGACCTGGCCCCTCAGTGGCCTTTTCTAGGACTTCATCCCTCTGTGGCCATCTTGAACATCTGTGGAGCCCCAACAACCCGACCTCCAGGACCCGGCCCCTCTGTAGACCTTTCTGGGACTCCACCCCTTTGTCGTCGTCCAGGACTTTCCTTCCGAGCCTCTATGTGCTCATTTCCTTTTTAAAAGGGCAGTGACCCTCTGCCTTTCCCCTTCCAAGCTTCTGATTTTTTTTCAAAGTGAGTCCAATCTTAAGGAAGTTTTTCTAGGCACTCTTCCTTCCCCTTTTCCCATGCACTATAATTGAAAAATCTCAGTTTTGCTATGTTTTGTGAGGTCCAAGAACTTCCCTTCCGGTTTGCTATCTCTCATTCACTACCTGCCCCTTTGGTCCCACATTAATTTTTATGATCCAAATGAGCTCCAAATAGGAATATTATGATCTTTTGATGATGCATGGATGGATCTAACAAGGATTTTGCAAGATTTGACTAACGTTTTCCTTGATTTGTGTATGAAAGCACTTACAACACTTCATGTATGTAGGATTCAAGGAGCCAACTGCGGGTCTTTCGAGAGACCCATTAAGAAAGTTGAACAAGGAAAAGCAGATCACTCCTATCACCATTCATTTCATGTTTTCCTTTCCCCCTAGCACCCACCAATGGGGTCGACGTTAGAAGAAGCCCTGTGCCAAGGAAGTCAATGACAAAAATGCAAGGGGGTGGCCTTGAAAAAGGCATGAGGGAGTTGTCCGCTCGAATTAAGGGAAACAAATCAATTGATGCCAATCCTCGATGGGATCATTTCATCCAATGAAGAATGATGCAAGTCCATCAAGAAAAGGCATCTTTCAGGTGGTTTTAGCTATAGTGAAAATGATAATCAGCTAAATGACAAAATCGCTACATCACCTAAGCACTAGATGAAAAAATAGGGAAAAGACAAAGATGTTTTATAAATTGTTGAATATTGTGGTGTAGGTTAAACCCTAATGTAATTGAATCTAAGCCACACAATGTAATTCAATCCTAGCCATTCATTCGGGCTTTGGTAAACTATAAATAGTAGTTTTCACCTCATTTGAAAAAGGGTTGGAGAACTGATGAAAGACATTCTGCAGCAATAGAAAGCAACATTGCATGATTTATGGGTGTTACTTTTGAGTTTTCTCTTTTATGTATGCATGGTTCAACTTCCCTATTAGTTTAGGTGTTAGTTTCTTTAATGGAACTGGTGATGGTGATTGTTGTTTGAGTCTTTGATGAATTTCCAGCTCATGCTTTTTGTGGTTCATTGATGATGAGTCACTTTGCAAAGCTAGTCTGAACTCTTTACTTCATTGTTGCAACTTAGTTCAATTGCATGTGCATGATGTGTGTGTGTAATATGAAAATATACAGTCCTTAGAAGATTGCACTAGTTTTGTGCAACTGTAGGTTCCTTTTGGCCAAGCAAAACCTAGTTTAGGGAGTTTGTCTACTATAGCAACCACCATTGTTACTATTCATTCGTAGCTTAGGATTAGAACGAATTTCTTAACCCTTTTCCTTTTTCTATTTCTTTTAATCCTTGGTTAGAGTAGGATCCAAAGCATCACCATGAAGCTAAATCAGATGAACTTGATGAGTTTTAGCTTGCTGTTTTGAGTGGACAACCACTGTTCATTCACTTCCAGCACTTTGAGACTGCATTTGCAAACCCAACTTCCCATGCTTTGTAACTCATCTGTAATTTTGCCTTGTGATTCCAACAAATCACATAAATCAACTAAGATATTCCAAGCACTGTCAAGATCTGACATCAGAGACCTTGGGATAGTGTTCTGCAATTTGATTGCAGAAGATTGTCTTTCAAGAGAGGTAGTACACCTATGCATTGCCTATGTTGAGAAGTGCATAAAAACACATCAACAACAGGTACCCCTAGGACTTGAGAGTTTTTAGGAGAACTACAAACCAAATGTTCTTCACATTGAAGGATCGGTTCTTCCAAAAAGACTTCATCGCAAGTAGGGGAATGATATATGGTTGAATTGTCTTGCTCAGTAAGGGTTTCCATTGGTGAAGAGAGACAAGTAAGATTCTTATGACTTTCATCTATTGTATTTTCTATCATCAAAGTATCTTCCTCATAGATATGAGAGATACTAGGAGAAGAACAAGTATGATTATGATGATCATTTATGAGTTCATTTCCCTAATGTCTTCCAAAATAGGATAGGTAGGGGGAAGGACATAAATCTAGGCTTATCATAGACCTTGAAGGTTTTGTTATCTAACACCAAGATATCCTCATCATTATCACAAGAGGAGAAGATGTTGGGAGATGAACGTTGGTAGGTTTCAATGGTCTCTTCTTACGTTGTGTGATCATCATGATTACTTATTGGTATGTCCTCTTGTTTAGTAATGTCTTGCCTAATAGGAAAGGTAAGAGGAGAGAAACAACTCGAGTTCTCAAAATTCTCATTCTTTAGTTCTTCTAATGCTACAATATTTTCTTCACAAGTAGGAGAGATATTAGGAGAAGAAAAAATGTGATTGTCATGATTACCCAAGGTTTCTTTCACTAGACTAACCTCACCCATAGAATGGATACTAGGAGAGGGATCAATGACGAACAAAAAGAGTGGGAAAAGGACCTCATATTTATACACACTTATCAAAAGTTTCTTACAAAATTCAAAAAGATATAGAAATAAAACATGAAGTATGATAACATACATTGTTGCAATGAAAACATGGTTTAATAATTGTCCTACAAACTTGAAATGCAACAGTGATAGAGAAAACATGTGAAAGAGTAATGCAATTTTTTAGATTTTGAAGATGACAATTGACTGATTATGCTATGTAACAATGTAAAAATGAAAATTTGAGATTAAGAAATGCATGAAATGGACCAAATTAAGCTAGATTTAATGAAATGCATGTAACAAAAACATAGCCAATTGAAACAGATAGTTAATGGAATCAATTAGAAGTGTAAAAACAAGGTTTTTAATGCTATAAAAGGAAATTTTAGATGTCCAGTGGGACTGATTCGCCCAAGGTGGTGAATGAGTCCTAGTAGGGATTTTTTTCAAAATATTAAAAAAAATTCAATTGATTTTTATGCTTTTTATGTTGTATGATGTGTAACCTAAGTGCAAATGTAGTTTTTAGATGATTTTCAATGATTTGAGATGCAAAAATGCAACCTATATGCACTTTCACTAATGCAAAATTTAGAAACCCTAGATGTCAATAAACTAATGCAAACCCTAATGCAAATTCAATGCAAGCTAGATCTAGGATAATTATGGACTCAAAATTAGTAAAGAAGGTATTCTAAATGTAGGTTCACCAAAATGTAGTAATGGAAATAGTACTCCCCACTTTGGAGGAATAGGGTACAAGGATAGGGTTCCTATTCCACACTTCCTACACTCAAGGAAACCTTAGAGATCTCAACTTGAAGTGTGGAATGGAGGCAAGAGATCTGCTAGAAGGGTACATCCTAGGGTATGCTTAGAGATTAATGAGGGTTTCACCACCAAGTTTAAAATTTGAAAAGGAAATGAAATGCAAGATGAAATGTAAAACTCTAATGTGATGCAAGCCTGATTTAAATGACATAGAAATGCAAGAAAAATAAAAGAGAAAGATACAAAACAAAATGTGTGCACCTAGAAATATAGAGATTTCTAGAAGGAGTCCTAAAATGCTGGAAATTTTGATCTTTTGACATAGTGGGACTCATTTGCCATTCTGGGCGAATTAGTCCTAGTTCTGGATTTTCACACATGAGTAGGTTTCAGACAAAAGGGTATCTAAATCTATAAAAAAAATTAAATAACACCTACAATGTGATTCATTTTCCACTTGTGGTGAATGGGTCTAATTTGGATTTTTTGGAACTTCAAGATCTTAATATGTTCTTCTCAGTCTACTCAAGTTTCTTCTCTAGGTTTTTAGATTTGAAACTCTAATTTTGGTGTTATAGATGACCTTTTAGTGAATATTATGACCTTGTGACAACTTGATGAATTTCTCCACCTTTGCAACCAAATCTTCAATGATCCTCCAATATCCAAAACACCTAGATCTACAATCACACATGTAAAGAGGAGAAAAACTTGTTGATTGCTAGTGAATAGGGGTTTGCCTTTGTCAAACCCCCTTTAGGTAATTAAACCAAATGATGAAATAATGAAACAAGGACATGAAACATGAAACATAGGATATGAAACATGAACAATGATACCTTGAATGATGTCTTGTAAATCTACAACTCAACACTAAAATGGCCATGAAATATGTAGATCTTGATCTTGACAATAGGAGTAGAACACTACTTGATCTTGGAACTTGAATTCTACATCACAACACTAGCTAAATAACATCATGCTTGATATGCTTGACATGATGATGGATCTTCAATTGTTGCAACAATTGATGAATAATTCTACCCTTGAATTCCTTAAAAATGATCCAGAATACTCTCTTGATGATCTTGTGAAATCTTGGAATGCTTATGTGAAATAGTGATTTGAAATCTTGTTTATATACGAAATCCACTCAAATAACCATTTATTAGATCCCCAAAGCTGACATAGAAGAAATTTGAACTTAAAACCCAAATTTTCCCACTTAAACCTCAAAAATAGGCCAAATATCGCCAAGTTGGGTGAATGAGTCCCACTTAGATGGGACTCATTCACCCAAAGTGGTGAATGGGTCCCATGTGGGCTATTTCACTTGCGAAAGTGTCAATAAATGTGTTAATTAAGTTTATTTGTTGATATTTTTAGGTTTTCTATTGAAATATTCCTTGGGATGCATAATATAGGGTCATAGGGGCCTATTAATGATGATATAAAGGTCATAAATGCAATGGGACCCAAAATTGAATGTGAAAGTGTAAATAAATATACTTCACAACAATAAATTAAGGAAAAATTGAGTCTATTTGGCTTAGAAAGGCCCAAAATTAAATGTGAATGTGTAGAACACATTACAATGCTAGATTAGGTACATTTAATTTATAAAGCTCCTAAATCTATGCGAAGGTGTCAATAAATACACTTTACAACACTAAACTAAGGTAGAGTTAAGTTAATTTAGCTTAGAAGGGCCCAAAACCTAATGTGGATGTGTATAACTCATCAAAACACTAGATCAATGTGACCTTAAGTTCAATTTCTCATTAATTATTCCCAAATTAAGCAAGGAAAAGGTGTACCTTTTTCCTGTCATTACACAAGCATATCATCCAAATAAACTATGAAAAAATGATCTATGAATGGATGGAAGACATCATTCATGACTCTCATAAAGGTAGCTAGTACATTACAAAGAAAAAAGGGCAAGAAAAACTACTCATACAATCCCTCTTTTTTCTTCAATGCAATTTTCCATATATCATTATCTATAATTCTCATTTGATGATATCCACTATGCAAGTCCAACTTAGTAAAATAAATTGCATGTTTCAATTCATCAATTAAATCATCAATTCAAGGAAGAGGATACCTATTCTTTATGGTTATCTTGTTCAAGGCTTTGTATTCAATGCAAAATCTCCATGACTCGTCCTTCCTTGGCCCAACACAATTGGAGAACCACAAGGAGAGGTACTTGGACGAATAAATCCTTTCTCAACTAGCTCCTAAACTTTCTTCTTGATTTATTCATTCTGCATAACTGATAAATGGTACATGTCAATGTTTGGAAGAGAACATCCTATTGTAACTTACTAGCATTGACTAACCTCTTCATTTGTCTAGTGTTCACTAATGTTAGATTAGTATTTATCTTATGTGCATGTACAATTAATTCTTTACCATTCTTAAAAAGATGATATTTTTTTTCTACCCTATAAAAGATTGTTTTATAGTCATAAAGATAGGGACGCCCTAGTACAAGACCAAAAATATCTAAAGGAACCACATCAACTTCTACCTCATATATAAAGCTAGTAGTGATAGAAAATATTAACTTACATTGCTTTGTTACTTGTAATTATGCATCACTGCAAACCCATCCAAGTGGGTACGACTTCAGATGAGATGTTGTAGCCAAGTTAAATTTATTAACAACTTCTTCAGCTATTAGATTTCCTTGAGATCTTGTATCAAACAAAGTATCAACCTTAGTATGTTTATTTACAACTCGAATGTGAAATAACTCATTTTGATGCTTATTAATCTTATGAAGGGAAGATTCTTTACTTGTACTTGCACTTGAAAAACTTCTATCAAAAGAAAGAGATATACCTTTTCCTTCACCTTGGATCCTAACAACAACAATATTTGTCTCATCCCCAGAGTCAGATGCAAGATCTTGTTGTACTACAAGAATAGTCTTTTGTTTTCCTATGTTTCATCCATACTTCTCTGGCCTTAGTTACGAATGCAACTTCCAACATTTTAAACAATCATGCCCCTCCTTCTTGCAATGGGAGCATTTGAGCTTATCACCCTCCATCTTTACTATAGCTGTCTTTTTCCCCTTTCCTTTTTCCCTTGGGTTTACCTTTAGGCTTAGATGGATTATTGAAAAAATTGTCATTGTAACCACTCTTACCTCTCGACTCCAAATGTGTGGCTTGTAAACATACTTCATCTAGATTATTAGGATTTAAAGCCAAAATGGTATGCCTTAAGTAAGAGTGAATACCATGTATATACTTGAGCAATGTGTCTTGGGTGTATAATGGGATATTCAGTGCAATATCCCACTTTCTAAATTCATGAGTATAATCTTGGAAAAATTGATCCTTACCCTGCCTAAAAGTATTCTAGTTCATAGTTAACTATTGCATATGGCCTAAGGGATAAAACTATTTTCAAGGTAAACTTTAAACTCCATCCAAGTTAAAATGACACTCCTATGTTGAGCAAATTTTGCTTGAGTTTTTCTCTCCAACCAGGTGAGAGCGGTTCCTCCCAACCAAATAGTAGCTAATTGGATTTTAGAAGCATCATATCAAAGACCTTGAATCCTACAATATACTTCTGGTTGTTGAACCCAACCATCTATTTTCTCAACATTTAACTCTCCACAATATTTTGGTAGTTCAAATTTTACATCCAATTTGATTACAGGGTTATGTGCACTTTTGAAAGGAATAGTAGAAGAAGTAGAATTAGATGAAGAAGATGGAGAGGATGGAGAGGATGGAGACAAAGGAGTTTGTAAAGGCTCATCATCACCTTCTTCTCATTTCCCTTTGTCCTTCTGATATTCATCATCCTTATGCTTTTCACGCTTCAACGATCCTCCTTTTTCTCACTTCTTATGTTCTTGCTTTTGCTAATAGAGAATTTCCACCATAGCCTTCATGTTGAGAAAGGATCGTTGAAATTTTTGTCATCGAGCCTAAAAAAATTTCTAGCCTATGTCTCTTCCATCTTTGGTGGTGTAAAATTTCTCTGTTTACTGATCTTAGGATTGAACTCTACAAGCGTGTCTTCACCTCACCGACTCCTGGATAATGTTAACATCCACTTCTGCAATCACTACCCAAACAAAACTCTGATACCAACTTGATCTATTAGGATTTATAATTGTTTCTTAAGGGTATGTGCAAGATCATGATGGGCCAAAAAGTGGCGATATGATGGGTATGTGTAGGGTATGTGGTTGATGAATTTTTTTACCCAAAATTGATTAAACGAAAAGGGTTTTTAAAGGATATTCTCAGCTTTCCACCAATATAAATTAAGCTTTACTTTGAATTTAATAAAATATTATTCATTTTCTATTTGAATTACGACTAAAGTCCTATTTGATAGGTTGATTGAAAAACATTTATAGCTTTCAAATAATATCACATTTTTTTAATCCAAAACATGTCTCAAATTCTATGCTTCACATATTATAGGATTAAAAAAAAAAAGAATTTCATGGAGTTTTGACTAAGTTAAGGTGGTCAGACATACAAATTTTTATATTTTTTTATAGTTGTAATAAAAATTCATAATTAATTATTTACTTGAAAAAAAAAAATTTATAAAAATATGCATCACATCAAGACATGCTTGAGTCCCTACTTATATCTGAAAATATTGTGCAATGATGTCATTTTATTGTGGTTAGGTGGCCGATAGACACCTACTTACTTTTTCCCCAAATTTAAGTACTCATTACATTGAAATTTCAAATTTTCACCAGTTGATTTTTGCCAAAACAAACCTATTATTTTAGAAACTACATTCAATTTTCTATAGATTTTATTCTTACATATTTTTTCAATAATATAGTTAACTTATTCAAATTTTTACGTCAAGTTGCCTAACTCTTTTTTTTTTTAAATTTTTCACTAGTTAAGGGCCTATTTTTCCATGATGATCCTAGACATACCCTTAAAGAATGTTAATTTATGTAAATGAGTAAATAAAATTATTAAGCTTAATTTGAATGCTTTTAAAAATACTTTAACAATGAATAAAATAATAGGGATATGAAAATAAAGAAGAGAAGACGAAGATAATAGATTGATAACGGTGTTCGCCAACTGGCTACATCTCTAGTTCCCTCTCCAACAAAGTGACTGATCCTTGAGTATGCTCCAAATGTATATTACAACGAACTTCAATTTTTTACAAGCCTTCTCAAGCCTTCTCAGATGATAATGACAAGTGAAAAATCCTTTGGAGGTCTTCAAGTACAACTCAACTTAGATTATAGCCTTTCCTAGCTAAATGTACAAAATAGGAATAATTTCATTATCAAACTCTCCATTTCCTCACCATTGTTCTTCTAAGCCAAAAATACCCTCTTTAAATACAATTCCATATGCCATATAGGGGTTTAACAAATGGATTTCCCAATATTCCCTTATCTCCCAATTTTAACTTAAAATCTTGTAAATATGGCTTATATATCTTTACATATGTTTTTTCGGTTTTAAAATATCGAAAACCAATTTACCCTATTCTATAGTTGGCTTTAAGCATGTGGAACATTAGTAATTTTAGGATGTTGCTAAATGTGGGGTTGGCGGTTCAAACTGCTCGCTTATTTTAAAATAACATCTTTTGTTCTTGTTTAAAGAAACTACTACTAAAATACTCTCAAATCCTTGCCTTGGCGTAGTGGCAGAAGATTCCAATTGGGAGAGGGTAGTTTAGCTATTTAAACCACCTCCCCTCCAAATTCAGCTTTGATACTTACTATATATGATTTACCATATGTTGTAGAGCGAGGATCTTTGATGGTGTGTTGGTGGAGCTTAAAAGTAGGAATGAGGAGGTTGGGGGTTCGATTCCACCAACCAAAAGTTTAACAAAAAAATTGCTAACCTTTCCACATGGTGTTGCTTGGTGCCTTACTATTGGGCCATGTGGCACTTTTATATTATCCATTGAAGGACATGTGTCAACTTTTCATTGGACCACTTTGACCACCGAACTGCCATGTCACTAGCCACTCAAATGTCACATGTCAAGAAAGGATTGGTCCACATCATGCCACATCAGCATGTATATTGCCATGTCATCATGCTGACATCAGCATCTGTACAGTCTTGGTCAACATTTTCCCACAAACTTTGACTAGCCATAACTTCTGCATATGAGAGCTCCATTTGACATGATTCGAGTGGAGTTGGATTCGTGTCGATGAGCTCTTTGATGTGATGTTTTTTTGTTCATTTTTGAGATGATTAAATTTTTGACCTAGAATATTCATTTGGAACCCCTATTTTGACCAAACTTTGACCAAGCATAATTGGGGAATATAAACTCCTTTCAAGATGATTCAAGTTGCATTGGGTTTGTATTGGCAAGCTCTTTGACATGGTGTCATCTCTTGGAGCATCTAGAACAATTGAATTTTTGGTGAATATATCCACCTGGATCACTACCCTCATTATATATGGCACTCATATAGCCTATATTTAATCATGTTAGATTGGGACAAGGATGAAGATCCTCTTCTCAATTATTTTTTGGATTGTATTAAAGATAACCTGAAGAACCCATTGGTTGCAAACCTAATGGGGAGATCCTGGTGGATCAAAGCATTAATCCAATATTTATTGGTTGGTTGGGGTGTTGATGATGATGTGATTAATTAATTAATTCCTAAATAAAATGATATAATTATGAATACTATGAAAATACAATAATCTACTATGATTTATAATAAATTGGATGCAAATAATCAAATTTAAGTTCCAAAAATGAGAAGCAAAGACATAGATGCACTTGGAATGTAAAATTGAGCTTGATCTTGTTGGCATAGGGTGTAGTATGACCTAGGTTGTCCTCCTTTTTTCTTAAATTTGAAAATGCAAGCTTTAGTAAACCAGTTTGTAGCTTCTATCCTTTAGGTGTTATCAGAACTTCATCTGTTAGTGAGAAAATGTAGATTTTTTGAATTTTATACTTTTAGGGTTATAGTGCATGAATGAACAAGTAGCCTCCAATATTCTTTCAACTTAATTTATATTTTCAACCTACACACATGAGAGGAGAGGAAGGGTTATGCCATATAGGGGCTTTCCTAATTCAAAATTTGTGTTGGTATTTTTACCTCTAGAATGGAAAATTATGATAAAAGAGAGTGTATCCTTGGAGGGATAGAGGCTAATTAACAAATAAGTAATGAATTGAAAACTTGTTGCAACTCACCATTCATGTCTAATCTCCTTGATGGAATCAAAGGAACAATCACCACCTTCAAGGATTGATGGTTTCTTGACTTTATTTCATTTGATGACCTACAAGTGTTAGTACACATAAACAAAATGCCTATAAAATATAGGACAAACTTACATAACAAATGACATGATTTTTTGATGATGAAATGTTACAATAATCTTGATAACTCTACTCTTGAATGCTCTTGAATGCTTTTAGAAATATTAATTTCTTCTCCAAATTGCTTCGTCTTGCTTAGGAGTGAAATAGTGAACATACTTTGTATTCATATGCAGTTCTTCTAATTTCTTGAAATCAAATATTAATAGTTGGTATTTAAAATTGGAAGTTAAAATAATAAATTACCAACATCGACATACTTTAATTTGGTGCCAAATCATGTGGTCTAAGGTGTAGTGAACCCTAAACTAGATTCCTTATTTTTAGGAATCAAAATTTATGGGGAAATATTGAATGCATAAGTTGAATTCCCATGTTTTATTTTCTAATAATGTTTATTAAAATTAGAAATTAATGCATCATAGGTCTAAGCACATAGAGGGGAGACAAAAATAGTGTGAAATTTTAAAGGGTGATAATGTTTGATGCTACATTTATCCCTCACTTTAGTGAGAGTATGAACTTACGCTCAAATTCACATTAAAGTATGAATATCTCAATAGGGGTACACTTATCCAAATAATTGATGAGATAGGATAATGTTGAAACTAGAGGATATGATAGCCCCTAGAATCCAAGATTTTATGACAAGAAAAAATGAGGAAAAATGAATTTATCTCCCTTTCCACCTCTCTCCCTCATTACCCATATTTCCCTCTTTGTGAACTTCTCTCTCTTATTTTCTACCTCTACCTCCATCCCTTATTTTGATAAAAAGACGCTCGACTTTGAGCCGACTTTTGATGCCGGATTTGAGACGGATTCTGATTGATCGGATTTCTTCGAGTGCCGGACGACGCGGATTTTGCCTGACGCCGAGAAATTGGATTTTGATTTCTCGACGGTATCGACGCCGCTGACTTTGACGCCGACTTCGCCTTTGAGTCTTTTTGTCTTTGCGATTAACCTGATTTCCTTCGAGGCGATTTGACTTTTGACGTTTTATGGATCTGAATCTCTGAACGGACTCGACTTTGTTCTTTTCCGGAGTGCAAAAGTTTTTTCCGATTTTGATCTGGTTCTTCGAGAGTCGATCTTTAGTGATGATTGATTTCGATCCGATTTGATTTCGAGTTTTCCGACTTCGACATTTGTCTCGTGATTTCTGGATTTCTTTGAATCACGACGATTTTTCTGCCCGACTTTGAAATCTTTTCCGACTGCCCCGGATTTCTCGATGACGAGGACTTCTTTCGACTTCTTCCCTGATGGTTTTCCTCGATGATCTCGCCGACGCCGACTCGCCCTTTGCGATGGATCCTGATCTGATGCCTCGACGACTTCTGACGATTTTTCGACTTCGAGCGATTTGAGCCGATCCTTTCCGGATCCTCTTTTCTTATTTATCTCCTCTTCTCTCTTCATCCCTTCTCTATATAATTAGGTCTATGTATATCATCTGTCCCTATGTCTCTCACTCCCTCCATATATACCTCTCCCTACATCCCTTATTACTCCTCTATTGATACTTCATTTTCTATCACCCTCTTTTCTCTCTCTCCCATCTCTAGGTCCCTCCCACTCTTCTCTCTCCCCTCTTTACGTCTCTATATGGGGATAAGGGTTGAGGGATAATATTCATGGTTGAGTTCATAGGGTTAAGTGTATAGGGTAGAGGGCTTAGGGTTGAGGATACTAGGTAAAATGTTGTAGGATTAAAATGGAGTTATAAAGAGGAAACTTGGTGGAGTGTTATAGGAATCAAATTGGTTATGAAGGTCCATGCTTGAAGGGTCTAGTAATTTATGTCAAGCCTCTCCAATCATGTGATGGTTGCAAAATTATCTATATATAGTATGAGAAATTTGAGGTCTAGAAGAAAATCGACCCTTAAGAGAAAGGTTATTTCATAATTATTTTAGGCCAATCAGTGACCTCTAGTGCCATTACCCAACAATTTAGTTGTGGTTGATGCAATTGAAGAATTTCAAAATGATTTTTTTTAGCCCTATTTCTATATGAGGAACTAGGTATATTGTTTTGTGAGCCCATAACCTAAGAAATAGAAACATGGTCTTTAATAAATACCTCAAAATTAGTGAAAATTATCTATATTGTTTAACTTGTCATTGATTAGCTCCTCCATCTTGTGAGAGTGGTGGAAAGTTTAGAGTACATAGGGTCTAGTTTTTATGATCTAGGGTTGTTTAGGGTACAAGATTGATGGTGGAAGGTTTCTAGTAAATTATAGGGTATAGGATATATGATATAGGGTTTAGGGAATATGGTATTGGTTTAGGGTGTGGGTGTTTATCTCTCTTTATAACTCATTCCCTTTCCTTCTCTATTTATCTTATGATCTTCTTGTTAAATGAAGAGGACAACTGAGAGGGGGGGAATCATTTGTTCTTGAAAAACATAAAAAATTGTTACAAACATTAAGATCCACATAAAATCAATTTAAAACCCTTAATTGATTAGAATGATTTATCATGAAAGCATATAACAAAAATAGAATCAAGACAATACCATACACAATAAAACATGAGATTTATGTGGAAAACCCAACAAGGGAAAAACCATGGTGAGGATTAGCTCACAATATAAAGTAATATAAACACTAAATACAATAGGTCTCATTGTTCAAGGAGGGATCACTACCAAAAAGAAATAAAGGCTCATTTCCAAAGACTCGCTACTAGAATAGAAAATAAGATAGATAAGAGTAAATTACAAAGATAAATCCATCTTGATGTAATTAAAATTCACACAATAGCATCACCAACACCTTTGCAGTCTTTCTAAAACTTGTAGACACCTTCTGCTCACTACATCCAATAATCTAACACATGAAAGCTCACATAATACTATAGAAATTTGCACCTCACAAATCTAAAATTCACATCATTCTCATCACACACCTCTATCCTATTATCCCTCAACAAATCAATACACATTTATAGTATCTTCAACCTTGGAAACATTCTCCAAGGTTGGCTATGCACCTCAACCATGCAAATTCAAATTAGGTCAACACAAAAACATTCTCATTGTGGAATGGAATGAAGGTAGACAACAAAACACCTTAGCTAGGACCTAAATCCACTTATACGTGCCACACCATGCTTCCAAAAACATTGAAGTGACTCTACAATTATTATAAACACCAAAGTCAATGAGACCTATGATAACACCATTAACATTTTAGTACATGCTTCCTCAAATCCAAAGATGACTTGTGGAAAACACACCATGCTTGAAAAAATCTAGAATATTTCAAAAACACCCTGGAATCCAACAAATTACTACACAACACCTTTCACTTGAAGAATGTACACACCTAGTACACTCAAATAATTCTTTCATACACTACAACTCAAGAGATCAACTTTCAAAGAGACAAACCTCAAACAAATTTAACTAAGGAAAGATACAAAACACTATCAACATCCTTCTAGATCCACAAGACTTCAAACCACTCTATGGAGAAATATAGGGCAAAAAAATTCTCTCAGAAACCTCTACAATGCATAGTTCACATACTGGTGAACACACTTTCCTCTACATAGTGATCCAACACACAAAATTTTATATGCAACACCTATGATCAACATATCCAAATCACACAAGTAGATATTCAACATAGAAAAAAATCAAAGCCAAACCAAAATGGTACTCTACAACACAAAATACCAGTGCAATGGGTATGTGCAAGATCATAATGGAAAAAATAGGCCCTTAAGTGGCAAAAAATTTAGAAAAATCAGAGTTAGGCAACTTGATGTAAAAATTCAAAAAGCCATCTATATTATTTCAAAAATATGTAAGAATAGTATTTGTAGAAAATTGAATGTATTTTCTAAATTACTAG